>JBBPBX010017135.1:0-47210 GCA_038048925.1 Garcialebias charrua | reverse complement strand
AATCCACGGCCCTACCCTACCCGAGCCCTTAGTTTAATTACCCAAGCCCGAGGGAGCCCGCTGATTTCCTAGAAATCACCGCCCGACCCGACCCTACCCGATTAAAAAAAAAACAACAACAACAACAAAAAAAAAAAACACTACGTTTATTTATTAAGCTTTTACTGCGTTCTCCCACTCAGCAAAAGAACTTGATGTTGTTCTGTGTTTTGATGGAGGAGGTGTGAGCGCGCTGCTCGCAGTTTGCTGTTGAAGCTTCAGGAATGTCAGGAATGCGGCAACTTGTTCCGCCGCAGAGAGCAGTGTGCGGACGTGAGCGTGCACCTGACGCACGTCAGCTGGTGACATAATTTTGAGCTTGTTAAAGTTAGGCCACAGAAATAATGCAACTCTCTGCAAGTCGTGGATAATAATTTTGCGCTCCAGCACTTCTGCATGTCGCGCAGAAACACCTGCTGCGGAGAGTCTGTGTGTGAGGAGGACTGGCAGCTTCAGTTTCTCATTCCAGAGACAAACCAGGTTGGTGGGATATTTGTCACCCTCCAGTTCTCTCTGTGCACGGTAAAATGGTTCGAGAAATGTCACTAAAAAGTCCAGCATGTCGGGGGAGACGCTCGTCCAGGCGCGCGCCGCGCGCCTGCTCTCTGGCTGAGTGGCTGCGCTCAGTGCGCTGCGGTTTTCACCATCTAAATTCACTCTATTAATTATTTCCTCATCAATAAACTTACTGCCTTATATTCTTTACAAGCAGATTAAAACAATTTTATATTGTGTGCATTTTTATTTAGTTTTGTTTGTGCTGTATGATTAAAAAAAACCACATCAAAGCCCGAGCCCGACCCGCGGCCCGCCAATCAAACGCAAAAATATGGCCCTACCCTACCCGAAGTCGGGTAGGGCTCGGGTAGGGTCGGGCTCGGGCAAAGAAACGACACCTCTACTTGGTGGTGAGTAAGCGCCAGTGTATCTTTCTATTTTATACTTTTGTAGATTTTAATTCCAAATATTTATTGTTTTAGTCCCTGCTGTTTGTCCTTTGCTACGTCTACTTCCTGTTGTCCGTGGCGACGTCTACTTCCTGGTTGTCCGTGGCCGTGTGTCTGCGGCGGTCTGGACTGTCCCGACTGGTTCTGCTCCCCATCCGGGTCGTCCCTCGCCTGCCGGCTGGTCCTGGGACTGTTTGGGGCCCGCTGTCTGGACGGCGCGGCGTGGGCTACGTCACGCGTCCTGCGGGCCGAGCTGAAGCCGACTGGCCAGCTCAACCTCTCACACAGGCGTCGGTTGGAGTGACGTCTTTGGGGGTGCAGCGGATTTCACCAGGGTGGACTTTGGACTGATCGATAAAAGGATCTCTTCAGGCGGTGACAGTCTTGTTTTGGTGTGTGTGTGTGTGTGTGTGTATGAGTTCCTTCCTGTTTTTAGAATATAGATGTGAATTGCACTTTGATAGAAATGAGCTAGAATTGCCCTTTTTAAAACTGTATTTTAAATTTAGTATTTTATTAAACAAACTACTGTGCAATTTATTGGTGTGTGTGTGAAATTGTCTCTGCCTCATCTGCAACGGGTCTATGTGCCTTAAGGGTAATTTTTAGTAAAGTTTTTAACCAAATTCACTTATTTTATTAAAAATAGATTTATTTATTTTTTAAACTAAAGTTCCCTATTTTTAATCAATACCCGTCCGGCTACATTAACAACCGTTTAAATCTGCAGGATTAAATTGACATCGGTTAAAAAGCTAAGAACTGTTTTTCTTGTGTGTGACACGTTGGAATCTGACGACCAGAGTGAGTTTGACGTAGTGAAACGTTGTTTTTAGTTGCTTGATTGCTACTTTTGTGTTATTGAAGTTGTTATTGTTTTCTGAACACTCCCAGCCAAAAGAGGTTTTGATTGTTGATTAGTTGAAGACTTAAATGGATTTAACTATGCCAACATGCTGTTCATTTTGTTAAAGATCTCAATCTTTGAAAAGTCATTGTAGATTAATACTACTTAAGGTACTATAATCTACACTGATCTCCCAATCATTTAGGTAGAACCGATTCGATCGTTTCTATTCTAGATCTATTCATTTTGATGAGTCTCGCCATAGACTTCAAAATTTATAGGGAATACCAAATCTTGCGTCGTTCGTCTAAAAGACAACAGACATTTAGACCAAACTAGTTTTCATTTTTTTATTTTAGTTTAACCTAAACTAAATAATGAATGGAGGAATAGTTTGAAAGAAGAGGCCTTCGTTACAGAAGCCCTCCACATTTCTATAGGTATAGATCCCTATATCTGATTTTTACAGCATTGATCCACCCCTTAATTGGTAATTGTAGCTGATCTAATCCATGATAGCTTACATACCAGGTGCATATAGGTAGGGCCTAATGTAAAATCCCAATCATAAGCCCACCTAAAACCACATAATTGCATGACACATTGAACCAGGGTGGCACCGACTGGAAGCCATCCAGCCTGCAACCTTCGATGTGGGGACCTGCTGATCCAACGTTGGTCTTCAACCTTCATCCAAGGGCCGCCTCCTCTGCTTCAATCGAGGGATCCCCTCTACATGCTGATTAAAATCCATTCTTGCTGATGAAATCAATAACCCCCATCGTTGTGGATTTACCGTTGTGGATTATAAGACTTTGTTTTCCAAAGGATCACAGACTCAGTTTTCCATGGGTTAACAGACTATGTTTTCCAAAGGATTGAAAGCTTACCGCAATGGGATTACCTACGAACAGTATGGAATTTCCAAAAACATTATGGGAGTATAATTTTGAAATTTTTTTTGATTTTTTTTTCCCACTTGCTGGATTACATAGAGGTCAGAGACATTCGGTGGTATCCTTTCGTGTTGGAACTCATCTCCAAGGACAGGCGATGATTTCCAAAAAGGGGGACTGTAGTGGGACACCTCATCTCTGATATTTTAGGCTTGACCTTTAAGTACACCTCTCCACATCTCTCTGAAACTCTCAGTGTTAGACTTTCTTGAAGCTCTCAAGGACACTATTTTTGTTACAATTATTTTGAATTAATGGACACCAATTAATCAGATTGAACTTTCTCTTTAATGTGTGTTAATTCAGAATTGATCAACAGTATATTTTTGTCATTTAATGATGATTTTACTAAGCTGGTATATTTTAAATATGCCAAAGTTAAGAGAACATCTCAGAATGATCTTGCTCTAAACTGTCTGCTCTGTGCAGAATAACTGTCTTAAAGTTGACTGAACAATCCGTCGTATTTGTTTGAAGTGTTTTTGGAACGAAGGAAAAGTTCCAGACATAATTTGCTTTCTGTCTCCCGTCCTTTCTAAAAACAATGAATCTGTTCTCAAAACAAATTACATGACTTGTTCACATGCACCTGCATCTTCTGACGTATGTTTTCTATGTATTGTCTACCCTATCATCTGTCACTCAAACTCACTCACTTGCAAAGTCACACCCTCTCTAGGGGTACGACAACCAATCAGCAGGAAGTATGTGACTAAGTCACACCCCCTTCTTAAGGGACACTTCCTGTTGACTCTTGGAGTGCAAAGGGAACCACAACTCAACAACAGTGAGTTCTCTGGGAGAATGAAAGATGCATAGACGTCTTTCTCCAAGCTGTTGTACGTCCCGGCCATCAGCCAAAGGCCCACGTCTTCAGCGAGGCCAACAGCACGTCAGCTGTTAGCCATCTGAGGGTCACTGCTCCAAGCTGTGAACTTTTCCTGGAAGTTATCTTGAAACCAAACCGGAGCTGATAACATTACTCTGGGAGGCCAAAGCAGACCTCACGAGACCGTGGCAAGATGAAATTGTGTCGCCTGTAAAACGCAGCAAGGCATGCGCGTCTGGCTTGACTAATTTACTGGAGTCGAGATAAGAAAATCTTCACAAAGGTAAACGTCGTTTCATCACGGTACGGATGTCCAGCCGAAACCAAACAGAGGATGAGCCACTCTGGTTAACATCTCAAGATAAGATTCAACCATTTCCTTTCTTCTTCCTCCTAAACTCCTCCTTATGTTTATTTCTAAATGTAAACTGTAAGTAATGTGCCAACAGAAAAGTTCCTAACTGTCTGTTTGATTTTAATCTGCTGAAAAGTTAGTTATAAGTTGTGATCGATCAATCTATGTAAATATGTTGTGATTGTAATTTGATGATTTTGTTATTAAATGACTCTGCCTTTGGTAGGTCAACATAATAACGTTTCCTGTCAAGTTACATTACATTCACTGAGCCACAGATTTATTGATTCAGTCTGAAAAAGTTGAGAACCCGTATAACTGATGATAAATTTGTGTCAGTCTAAACCTGCTCAAATCTATCATCTAAATTATAGATAAGTCAGCAAACTGACGTATTTATCTATATTATTACATAGGGTTAGTCCTTGGGTTATAGGGCGAGGGGAGCAACTAAAATCTGACGGCCATCTGCTGGTTGGTTCAGGGCTTCTCCCTCTTTTTTGTTTGTTTTAACCAGGCCTCCCAGTCTGCATTTTTTGTTCAGAGGATTTTATGACAAGTAAAACTTTGTCAAAACTGAAAAAAATCATCTGGGCTTCATATGCTGTGGGTCCTGTCTTATCCTAGACTTTTCAGGACCATAGCAGGATGGATGATAAAACCACATCTTAGCACAGGAAACAGCAAACATAGTTCTTTTCACAGCTGGCTGGAACACCATTGGTTTGAACCTTAGCTATTTTCACAGTAAACTCTATATTGTTCTGAGCCAGGATTAGAAGTGATACATGTAGCTTTGCTTTGTGTATTGTATTGTACTATTCATTAGCAAGGAACCACGCCACAAATATATAAGTTTAAGTTTCTATAATGATGAGAGGATTAGGGATGAAGGATGAAAAGGATGAGGGGTTGTAGGGATGAGGGATGAGGGGTTGTAGGGATGAGGGAAGAAAGGGGATGTAAGATGAGGAGAAGATGGTACGTAAGGATGGAAGGACGAGGGGATGAAGGGATGATGAGTAAATGAAGTGAAGATGGAAGTAGGGATGAAGGGGTGAGGGATATAGGGATGAGGGGAAGTAGGGATGAAGGGATGGAGGGATGAGGGATGTAGGGATAAGGGGATGAAGGGATGAGTGGAGCAGAAGGAGGTTGTCCGAGGAGAGTGCTGGAGGGCTTGGGATGAGAAGACGCTTGCGTGGGGTTTTGCCTTTGGGAACATTACTTGTTTTCCTTCCCGAGCCTGAACGAAGAACCCCCCCCCAGACGGAACCTGAGCGAGAGAAAGCAAAGCATGGTTATGAATGAAGAGCGTAAAAAAGAAAAAAAGGGGAGAGGGGGGATTGGGGTCAACAGAAAGTACTCAAACTGAGATGAGATGAAGGGGTGAACGAGGTATAAATAGCGAAATGGGATAATCGGAGGGGTGATTTGGGCGTGGCCCTGCTCCCGAACCTAAGTTAACATATTAACTCCATTTCATTAGCAAGGAACCATGCCACAAATATACAAGTTTAAGTTTCTTTAATGATGAGAGGATTAGGGATGAAGGATGAAAGGGATGAGGGGTTGTAGGGATGAGGGATGAGGGGTTGTAGGGATGAGGGAAGAAAGGGGATGTAAGATGAGGAGAAGATGGTATGTAAGGATGGAAGGATGAGGGGATGAAGGGATGATGAGTAAATGAAGGGAAGATGGAAGTAGGGATGAAGGGGTGAGGGATGTAGGGATGAGGGGAAGTAGGGATGAAGGGATGGAGGGGTGAGGGATGTAGGGATGAGGGGATGAAGGGATGAGTGGAGCAGAAGGAGGTTGTCCGAGGAGAGTGCTGGAGGGCTTGGGATGAGAAGACTCTTGCGTGGGGTTTTGACTTCGGGAACATTACTTGTTTTCCTTCCCGAGCCTGAACGAAGAACCCCAAAAGACGCAAGATTAGATCGAACAAAGATGTGTGTGAGCTTGGAACAAGTCACTGAGGTTGTTGCGGATGTATGCCAAGTAAGCCCGAGAGGACCAGCGACCTAAAACTTGAATGATCTGATCCGACATGCCCCGACTAGATGCAGAGGAGGCTGCACCTATTCGGAAGGAATGAACGGAATAGTGATGGGGAGAGATGCCTGACTTGAACAGGACTTGACGGAGATGACCAGCAAACCAGTGGCGAGTGGCATGGCTTCTTGATTCGGTGATGAAAAGAGGGTCGTGTGGCGAAGCATTCGCAGAAAGCCTGGATTAAATGTAATTGAAGATGGGCTCGTAAGGGCTAAGAAAAGAGTTGAGACGAAATATGTATATACGGCAGGAAAGGGCCAGCTGGTCGGTTTTGCTCCTTCTTAGAGTAAATATTAGGGTGTCGTGGCTGAGGAAAGAGATGTCGTGGAGGCACGGATGGATGGCAGGATCATGCTTGGATGAAGATGGGGCAAATTCAGAACAACGGAGAAATCCGAAAAAGGCTAGCAGAAACATGGATTCTAAAGTCTGGTCTATAAGAACGGATGAGTAGCCTGAGCGCAAGGTGAGAATACATCTGCTGAGCAGATCCACCGTGAGAGGTAGTCGCTGTGTACTGCTAGGAGGTTCTTGTTTTTTGCATCCTTTAAGGATCATGGGAATGTGGCAGTGAGTGATAGATGGACAGCTCGAACCCGTAGCGATCTTGAAGAAGAAATTTATGCCTGACAGGTAAGTCTGGATAGTAGAAGAGCGGATTTTGAGGGTGGAGTGAGAGTAGGTGATGAAGAGACAGAGGGTTGTGACATCGAGAGATGGAAATTGAAGATGATGAGCTGAATGGAATGCTTTAAAGCGGTTCCAACCTGACAAATAAGCAGATAAGGTACGAGGAGCTAAAATATTGAGGATGAATTCCTGGGAAGAGTTCAGGAGGTAAAGTAGCTGAGGAGTCAGTTGTAGATTGTCGAAGAATACGGAGGAACCGGAGTAGGGTGAAGATCGGAGACTGGAGCCAAGAGTCTGAATTTCTGAAAAGAAAAACGAGACAGCGCATCGGCAATGTTGTTCTGAGACCCTGGTACGTGGGCTGCTTGGAGTAGGAACTGGTGTTGGGCCGAGATCAGAGTTAATCTACGAATAAACTGCATGATGACTAGGGAGTGAGATCGGCCTTTGTTAATAATGTCTACGACTGTAATGTTATCAGTGTGGATGAGGATAGACTTCTTTGACCATTCGTGTCCCCAAAGATTGCTGCAACGACAATGGGGTAAAGTTCGTAAAGAGCGGACGAAGGCGCAGCCAAATTAGTCGGGAGAGGCAAGAGTTCGTCGGGCCAACCAGAAGCAAACCATCTGCCGCCGTAATAGCCACCGAAACCGATGGAGGGAGCTGCATCCGTATAAAGCCCAATATCATCGGGGTGAGTGAGAAAATCATCGTAAAAGAAGGAAATGCCATTCCAGGAAGAAAGGAATTGATGCCAGAGACGCAGTTCCATCCTACAAGGCTGATCGAGACAGAGGGAACCGTGGAGCGAAGCGACGCTAGCAGCCTTAGACAGGAGGTGCGAGATGAAGGACTTGCCCTGGAGGATGATCCGGATGGCGTAGTTGAGATGCCCGAGAAGAGTGAGCAACTGTTGCTTAGAACACCTGTCAATCGAAAGAAAGTTGGACAAAAGCAAGGTGATCCGATCGAGTTTGTCGGGTGGCAGAGACGCCTGGAGGGAAACGGAGTCGAGGATGATACCCAAGAACTCCAGAGTCGTGGACGGGCCGACCATCTTCTCCTCGGCGAGAGGGACACTGAGCTCCGAGAAAGCCTTCAACAGGACGCCCAAACCGTAGCGCGGAGGGGACGACGAAGCGTTGACGATCAGGAAATAATCGAGAAGGTAGGTAACGTAAGGGAGCCTGCAGTTGTTAAAAAGGACCCAACACAGGGCCTCGGACAGAGAGTTGAATATCCTCAGACTACTACAACAGCCGAAAGTGAGTCGGACAGCGAAGTCAAAGGCCCCCTTCCAAAACACACCGAAGAAACGCCAGAAGGGGAGAACCTTAAAAGCATTGGTGATGTCGGCCTTGGAAAGCCAAGCCCCCGCCCCGCCAAATGGATGAGTGTAATGGCGTGATCAATGGTGTCGTATTGCATGGAAAAGTCGGGAAAAGGAATAACGCCATTGATACTGGGGACAGCCGAACCGTGAGGGGCCGAAAGATCCAAAATCAGCCTTTTCTTACCGGAGTACTTCCGCGTGGCGATGCCGATGGGACTGACACGGTAGGTGGAGAAGGGAGATGCAACGAAAGATTCCTATCATGAACCCGTTCTTAACCTCATTAGCCAAAAGGAGATCGACTGTATTGGGGTCCTCACGGGCGGACTTAAGATTGGGACAGTGGTAGGAGGAATCAGGAAGAACATCAATACCTGGGTGAAAACCATGAGTAGGACCGTCAACGAGGTAGTCAACAAAATCCCTGTCGGGATGACAACGAAGGGCGGAGATCAGTGCAGTTACCTCGATCAGCGTAGAAAGATGACGGCCTAGTCAATCTGTCGCAGAGGTGGGATTGTGAGGACAGGAGTGCCTAACGTGAGCACTACCGCAGTAAGAACAGGCGTGGAACATCCTGCAGTTAGACAAAGCGCAGCCGAGATTGTTAAAATTATTGCAGATCATCCTGCCGCCTTGAAACGAAACCGGGCGGCCACGTTTGTCAACGACCCTGGGAGTGGGGACATTAACAGAAGCGCGGACGGCCCGTGACCTAGGTATGAGGGGGGGCGGGGGACGGCAGCGGACAACCTATCCGACCCCAAAAGACGGCGAGCTGAGTGAGGGGTGCGAAGACCGGTGACAGAAGTACAGGCGGTGGCATACAGGCGGTGGCCGGATGGGACGGCGTGCCGCACAAAGTACAGGAAAGAGAAGCGCGGGCGGCGAAAACCCGACAATAAAGTTCGGAGTCGAGGGACCCTAGTACGTGCCGTGATTGAACTAGTGCAAACGGGCCGCAGCCTGATTGGAAAAAAGAATGTGGTAGAGGTAGAAACCCGTGCCCCCAAAGCGGAGAGCCATGTCCAAAACAACAGAAAGATAATCATCCAACTCAGACCTGCGATCAGGAAAGACTGAACAAATCGTGTCCCTAAACAAAGAAAAAGCTACGGCAAACTCGACGGGCGTGAGCTCCTTAGAGCTAGAACTCAATGGGTGGCTCAGTTGCATAGGCCCCTGAGCAGTGAATATTTCCCTAAGGTGATTAAAGCCGCACAAAGATGGACGGAGCAGAAGAGCCAGATCCACGTAATTACCGTACTAAATCTGCTGACGCAGGTACGGCGAAACAGGAGATGGACGCAGAACAGAGGAGGAAGACTGAGCGGGAGGAATAGCGGTGGCGAGAGTGTAAGGAGAATGGACGTGATGAAAAGCGTCCAGAAACGGCTGAGTGAACAGAGCAGGGTTAGGGAAGGAGGGTGTAGGCGCAGAAAAAACAGAAGGAGCACCGGGAAAATAACTAGGAGCAGACGGCTGAGCAGGGGCCACGAGAGGAAGAAAAGAAGCAGAAACCAAATTAGGACGAGTAGAAGAAGGGAGAGCCAAAGGAGGGACGGGAGGCAGGGAGGAAGGGATGGTACTAGGAACAGTAGAAGCCAGCGAAGGCTGGGACTGAATAACAGAGAATAAAAGCTGAGAAAGTTCTGACAGAGAAGGTTCAAGCACTGGTGGTAATGCACCCTGACTCCCACAAGGGGGAGCCGTCGCCATTACAGAAGGTCCAGAGGTAGACGACGGGATGACGTCACGGGAGACGTTGGGGGCGGAGGCGGAAGCAGGAACAAGAGCTGCGGCCGTGGGTCGTTCAGATGGCAAAGGAGGAACAGGCCGCTGAGTTGGAGGAGGCGGAAAGGAGCTGAAAGAGCCGCAATTTATTGTCCGAACGGCAGAAAGGGATCCCGTTCTCACGGAGAGAGCGATGAAGGACGGCGACCGTCCAGGACTTGAGAAGCTGGCGGGTCGGAACAGCGAGTGAGGGAGAGGACTGCTGAGAAGCGGCCACACTGAGACCCGGCGAGCGAGGCCGAGGACCGGGCGAAGGAGCGGGTCGACGGATGCCTCGAGCCGGACGACGTCCACGAGAAGGAGGAGTAGACGCGGGCGGCTGATCCACATCCGATGGTTGGGAAACTGGAGAAGAACCAACGTGGGACTGAGTCCGAGGATCGAATATCACAGAGCGAAGTCGTCTGGAGCCAGGAGCACGTCCGGAAACGGAAGGTGGGGACTCGTCGACGGCGGATGGAAGGTCAAAGAGATCCTCTGAATCCGAGGGGTGGAGGTCGATCGATGAAGCGGCGTCCATGGTGAGTACAAGCGCAGAGTCGAGGAGGCGCGGTGGCGTAGACGTCGTTACTTGTCAACAGAAAGTAATCGAACTGAGATGAGATGAAGGGGTGAACGAGGTATAAATAGCTGCATGGGATAATTGGAGGCATGATTTGGGCGTGGCCCTGCTCCCGAACCTAAGTTAACATATTAACTCCATTTCTGTGTTCCTTCCCATAAGCACTGTAAAAAAAACTGACAAAAGAAACAGTGACTTCAGTATATTTATATATTTTTGTGCATGCACTCTTGAGGAGCTACTTCCACACTGTTGGGACATCAGCCATTTTCTACAGTGTAACCTGCTGGGGCAGCAGCACATCAGTTACTGAGTGGAAGAACCTGGAAATGCCAATCAGGAAGGTCAACTTTGTCCTGGAATGCCTCCTTGACCCAGCCCAGGTATAGGGACAATGTAGAATGCTGGTCAACAAACATCCATAATAGACAATATCTCACACCATAACTGCTCTTGAAAACTTTTTTAGTGACAGGCGGCTGCACCTCAGATGAAGGAGCACTGTTGCAGGTCATTTCTCTCAGTAGCTGTCAGACTCTGTAATCAGCACTGATTCATCCGGCCACATAAACTCAACAAACATGTGCAATGGTGCATTCTTTATATGCACTTGTGGTTTTCAAGTACACATTTTGTCTGGTCCTAACATGACCATCAAAGTGAGCATGTCTATTCAACAGACTGCCTTTTTCTCTGTCAGAAAACAACAAATATTTTTTCTTCTATTTTTATTTTGCCTATTCTATTCTATTCTAAATATATACAAAACTTAATATTCACTCATTTATTTTACCCTCTTGGTGAGGACTGGCTGCAACATAGAACAATGTTTTAAATCTTTGCTTTCACATTTTTACACTGAAAAACATGGAAAATTATGGCGTGAGATCCTCACCATTTTGTTGCTGTTGACTGACAAACCCTCCACACCTGCTAACTAACAAGGTCTTGTTGTGCTAGATCAATGCTGCGCTTACGTGTTTGTTTGTATGAAAACTGTCATTATTTGAATAACACAACACAACACAACAGATCATTTGTCTGAAAAACAAATGCTGGTAAGCTGTCAGCAATTTTACAAACGAGATGCAGATTGATTTTATTTCAACAAGGTTACCATTAAGAAATTAGGTGTATGAACTTATTCCCCCTCATTCAGCCATCTAAATATGTGACCTGGCTTTCAGGTCTTTCTTTGTCTCCACATGTTCAAAAACTTGTATCTAGTTTTTTTTTTTTTTTTAAGACTTGTGGAGTCTCCAGCACCAAATTGAATAATGGACTCTGTCATGGCCAAATGGGCATATTTGCAGAAGACACATGCTGTGTGCAGCATTTATTCTAGCATGTGGTCTGTTTAGAGTGGCAGCATGAAAACATGTCCCCTAAAACAGGAGAGAGACGGAATAAATGCCCTCCTTCTGTGTGCTCCTTACTTTTGCTAGCACCTCTTTTAATAGGAGGTGTTTAAAGGCATTGTGTCTTGTCTTTTGTAATCAGAAAGCAGACTTAATGCCCACTGTACCACCCAAGCACATCACCACTTCCCTACGCAAATTACATTTGGCTGTGAGTGACATCCAAGCCTGCTGCTCCGGAGGGAAACTCATTATAGAATGCTAAACACTGCTGTCCAAAGGGCCACACAATGTTAATGAGAGCTGGCGGACAGTGGGCCATGTGTGTCTTGTCTACTTACTCCAGGACCAGCACATAATGCTGACCTTGACTGCTGGCTGTGTCCAAAATGCAATAACATTTTATGTTAGTTTTGGTCATATGTGGTTTTTCAGTAAGAGCTCTCACTTTCTGCAAGTCCACACCCACTACCGCCACTTTTTGTTCTTATTTGTTGCTTCTTGGGGATTGTTGATATTCATATATTGTAACCTACAAAAAGAGGCATCAANACGACTGCCATTACCACTACGCCACGGCCGCCGAATTTGCAAATTTGTAAGCGTCTTTAGAAAAAAACGCGCCCAATGTCGCTTATAATAATCCGCCTTCTGTTCTCTGATTGGTCCATTCAAAAATATACCGGAGATATCCTTGTCTATGAGAGAAGTCCCAGACCCTAGTCCAAAGCGAAGTGAAGGACAAGGGTCTGGTTTTAACCAGGCAAGGTTTGCCCTATTGTCACACCAGAAATGTTTTCAATATTCAACCAACATGAAGCTATTTTCTCATATCACGCAACCACCCACTGATGCAGTTCTCACTGTAGCCAGTGTCATAAGAATATTTTATTTGTGTTAATGTTAACCCACCAAGAATATGCTGGTGAAGATTCTCAGTCATCCAGGACATGATCAGTTCAAAAAACGTTCAATAGTAAAAAGACTGGACTTTATTTGTAACAGAAGGGAGGTTAACTGTAACAGAAGGTTTATTTGAAGAGAGAAACGTCTTCTGTTACAAATAAAGTCCAGTCGTTTTTCTATTGAACGTTTTTTTAAACCCACCAAGAATATTAGCAGCAACATGAAACAGATCAGCAGCAACATGAAACAGATCAGCAGCAACATGAAACAGATCAGCAACATGAAACAGATCAGCAGCAACATGAAACAGATCAGCAGCAACATGAAACAGATCAGCAGCAACATGAAACAGATCAGCAGCAACATGAAACAGATCAGCAGCAACATGAAACAGATCAGCAGCAACATGAAACAGATCAGCAGCAACATGAAACAGATCAGCAGCAACATGAAACAGATCAGCAGCAACATGAAACAGATCAGCAGCAACATGAAACAGATCAGCAGCAACATGAAACAGATCAGCAGCAACATGAAACAGATCAGCAGCAACATGAAACAGATCAGCAGCAACATGAAACAGATCAGCAGCAACATGAAACAGATCAGCAGCAACATGAAACAGATCAGCAGCAACATGAAACAGATCAGCAGCAACATGAAACAGATCAGCAGCAACATGAAACAGATCAGCAGCAACATGAAACAGATCAGCAGCAACATGAAACAGATCAGCAGCAACATGAAACAGATCAGCAGCAACATGAAACAGATCAGCAGCAACATGAAACAGATCAGCAGCAACATGAAACAGATCAGCAGCAACATGAAACAGATCAGCAGCAACATGAAACAGATCAGCAGCAACATGAAACAGATCAGCAGCAACATGAAACAGATCAGCAGCAACATGAAACAGATCAGCAGCAACATGAAACAGATCAGCAGCAACATGAAACAGATCAGCAGCAACATGAAACAGATCAGCAGCAACATGAAACAGATCAGCAGCAACATGAAACAGATCAGCAGCAACATGAAACAGATCAGCAGCAACATGAAACAGATCAGCAGCAACATGAAACAGATCAGCAGCAACATGAAACAGATCAGCAGCAACATGAAACAGATCAGCAGCAACATGAAACAGATCAGCAGCAACATGAAACAGATCAGCAGCAACATGAAACAGATCAGCAGCAATATGAAACAGATCAGCAGCAATATGAAACAGATCAGCAGCAACATGAAACAGATCAGCAGCAACATGAAACAGATCAGCAGCAACATGAAACAGATCAGCAGCAACATGAAACAGATCAGCAGCAACATGAAACAGATCAGCAGCAACATGAAACAGATCAGCAGCAACATGAAACAGATCAGCAGCAACATGAAACAGATCAGCAGCAACATGAAACAGATCAGCAGCAACATGAAACAGATCAGCAGCAACATGAAACAGATCAGCAGCAACATGAAACAGATCAGCAGCAACATGAAACAGATCAGCAGCAACATGAAACAGATCAGCAGCAACATGAAACAGATCAGCAGCAACATGAAACAGATCAGCAGCAACATGAAACAGATCAGCAGCAACATGAAACAGATCAGCAGCAACATGAAACAGATCAGCAGCAACATGAAACAGATCAGCAGCAACATGAAACAGATCAGCAGCAACATGAAACAGATCAGCAGCAACATGAAACAGATCAGCAGCAACATGAAACAGATCAGCAGCAACATGAAACAGATCAGCAGCAACATGAAACAGATCAGCAGCAACATGAAACAGATCAGCAGCAACATGAAACAGATCAGCAGCAACATGAAACAGATCAGCAGCAACATGAAACAGATCAGCAGCAACATGAAACAGATCAGCAGCAACATGAAACAGATCAGCAGCAACATGAAACAGATCAGCAGCAACATGAAACAGATCAGCAGCAACATGAAACAGATCAGCAGCAACATGAAACAGATCAGCAGCAACATGAAACAGATCAGCAGCAACATGAAACAGATCAGCAGCAACATGAAACAGATCAGCAGCAACATGAAACAGATCAGCAGCAGTATGAAACAGATCAGCAGCAGTATGAAACAGATCAGCAGCAACATGAAACAGATCAGCAGTGTCATGGAATTTTACCAAAACAGTGAGATGAGTTGAATGCAAAATGAAGAAAAAGATCGATCTTTTACTCAAAGCCAATAAAATACATGCGTTCGAAGGCTCGTGCTTTTATGCAAAAAGAGCCTTGATCAGAAGGCACAGAACAATTTATACAGTCAAACAAGCCTACGTGGCCACTAATCTTAGAACTCTGGACTTGGGTTTCTTCTGGAATTGATTATATGGTTTAATACATTAAAATGTACATTTAGAAGAAGTTTTAACAGATTAGAAAAGAGTGACCATTGTTCTTTAAAACAGTGACCATTGTTCTTCACAAGATGCTCTAAGGGAAAAGGTCACACTTTAAAATAACATCACATACAAATATGCAAGTCACAAGTAGTTTAGTAAAAGGACTATTTGAAACTTCTGTCAAAGCTTTAATGTAAGTATAAAAGGATTAATGAGATAACAACAATAAGATAAAGGCGTCATATGTAATAAAAACAGCTGTATGTGTTTTATTTCTCCAACAGCAGCAATATGAAACAGATCAGCAGCAACATGAAACAGATCAGCAGCGACATGAAACAGATCAGCAGCAACATGAAACAGATCAGCAGCGACATGAAACAGATCAGCAGCAACATGAAACAGATCAGCAGCACATGAAACAGATCAGCAGCAACATGATGTGATATTTCACAGTGAATATTCTGGTTAGATATTCATGAGTGTAACAGCTTCAGGGTAGAAGCTGTTCCTCAGTCTAGTGGTTCTACACTTAAGGCCGAGAAACACTCGAGCGTCCTCACGATACGCCTATACGCAGCGTACGTACGTCAAGGCAAAAGCGTAGCCCCTCAGGGCACATATGCGCAAAGCTTTTTTTTTACGTCCGCGTGCGCGATACGCGGTGTCTACCATAAACTTCCCCGGCGCCGGACTGTTTTGTATGTTACACAAATGAAATAAATTCCCCTTCTTTATCGCTGATCGGGCCTTTTCTTTTGTTTTTTTGCCTAAAGTCAAGTAATCACTTCTTCCTCCGTTCACTCCATGAATGAAATGAATGAATTCAGGTCCTACCTGGGTGCGCGATGTTTTAAATATCCCTGGTGGGCTGTGTGCTGCAGGAAAAGCACTCCCTGTTATTATTTTTATTTCTGAGAGAACTTTTTACAACATATATAGTAGAAACACCGCATGAACACCGCCGCGGTCTTCAGCGAGCTACATGAGCTGGCTGTCAATCATTTCAGTAGGCGTGTCAGCAAGTGACCAATCAGCGAGCTCAGTTGAGTCCCCTCCGTGCGCAGCTGCTCATATTACAACAAGGAGAACGCGAGCGTTTGAAAGCTGATAGTTTCTGAAGTATAGCAGCAAAACACATGCGCACAAAATGCGCGCGTAGAGTGGCGTACCTGAGGACGCTCAAGTGTATCTCGGGCTTAAGACTGAGCTGAACTCAGCTTCTCAGACTGAGGAAGTCTTTCGGACGAAAGATGAAACGTTTCTACAGTTTTTTGTTTTTGTTTTGCTTTGTTTTGTTCTGTTTTTTGAATGTCCAGAGGACCAGACTTAGCTTTTTTGGATTTTTCTACCTGGATTATTGAGCATGCATCAGGGGAGATTTAAAAAAGTTTTTATGATGTAAATTATAGTTATATATAATTATTATAATTATTGTAATTATAGTTGTCTAGAGCCCTAAGGCAATGTTGGATAAGTTTGTGTGCTTGTGTCTGTTAGCAAAATATTTCATGATCCACTGGCTAAATTTTAATAAAACGTTTTAAAACATTGTCAAAGTCAAAGTCAAAGTCAACTTTATTGTCAGAACTGCAATATGTACAGGACATACACAGGACCGAAATTGCGTTTCTCTCAGTCCCTCGGTGCAACAGTAACCATCTAAACACTAAACACTAAAACATTTAATAAACATAAGCATAAAATAGTAAAAAAGTGTAACACTGTCCTGAGTTTTTTCATAATAGTATAAAAGTATGAAAATTTACACCAACACTGAAACACCAAACACCCCTAAAACACCAAACACCCAATGAACATAAGCATAAAATGAAATAATAAAAGTGTAATACTGTCCTGAGTTTTTGCATAGTAGTATGAAAAGTATAAAAACGTAAATCTATAAAATAAACTGAAGTTTCTAGCGTTGACATTTGCAAAGAGTGGCACAGCAGCATATAAGTTAATGTACACAGTATATGTATAGTATGATCAGAGTCAGAGTCAGAGAGTCTTTATTGTCATTTGCACCGCATGTGGTACATGTGATGAAAACGAGATTATGTACACGGGGTCCCAGTTACATCCAACAACAAATGCAAGAGAAAAACAGTAATAACATCTAGAATTAACTAAGAAAAACATCAACTAGTATGAGGTAGTTGATGTTGGTATATAGGCAAAGTGGCATATGAAGTAAGGCACATAAGGCACATTTGGCATCCTTAGATAAGGCTAGTCAGAGAATGCTGTATATGTATCTGCAGTAGTGTAGATAAAAGTAGTGTAAATGTAAACAGTAGTAATAAATGTAAAGCAGTAGTAATAAATGTAAACAGTATTAATAAATGTAAACAGTGAATGTAAACAGTAGTATGACTATAGGCAGTAATGTAATACAAACATTAGTGCAAATATGAGAAGTAGTGCAAACTGAATGAGCACATGACCGAGAGTTTAGTGAATAACCCGTTTGATGACACAGAGTCTAGTGTTAAAAACTTTGTGTTGAGTGATAATATGTGAGAAAGTTTTAGTGTTAAGGCAGTTCAAATGGGAGGGGAGGCAGAGCAGGCAGAGTGTTTAGCATTCTGACTGCCTGATGAACAGAGCTGTCTCTCAGTCTGCTGGTTCGAGCCTGGAGACTCCTCAGTCTCCTCCCTGATGGCAGCAGTCTAAAGCGGCTGTGTAGTGGGTGTGTGGGATCACCTGCCATGCAGTGGGCTTTCCGAGTGAGGCGTTTGCTGTGTAAGTCCTGCAGTGAGGGCAAGGAGGTGCCGACGATCTTCTCAGCTGCTTTCACGATGCGCTGGAGGCTCTTGCGGCAGGATGCAGTGCATGCACCAAACCACACAGTGATGCAGCTGGTCAGGACACTTTCTATGGCACCTCTGTAGAAGGTGCACATGATGGAGGTTGAAGCTCCAGCCCTTTTCAGCTTGCGGAGAAAGTAGAGGCGCTGGTGAGCCTTCTTCGCCAGTGCTGCAGTGTTCCTGCTCCAGGACAGGTCCTTTGAGACGTGCACTCCCAGGAACTTGGTGCTGTCCACTCTCTCCACTGCGGTGCTGTTGATGGTCAGAGGGGCATGTTGTGCATCCCTCTTCCTGAAGTCCACGACAATCTCCTTTGTCTTCTCCACGTTGAGAGTGAGATTGTTGTGTCCGCACCACAAGGCCAAGCGGCTCACCTCGTTCCTGTAGTCCGTCTCATCGTTGTTGCTGATGAGACCTACCACTGTTGTGTCGTCCGCAAACTTGATGAAGTGGTTGGAGCTGTACGATGGTGTGCAGTCGTGTGTTAGCAGGGTGAATAGAAGGGGGCTCAGCACACATCCTTGTGGGGCCCCTGTGTTCAATGTGATGGTGCTAGATGTGTTACTCCCGATCCGTACTGTCTGTGGTCTCCCGGTCAGGAAGTCTAGCAGCCAGTTACACATTGAGGTGTTCAGCCCCAGACTGTCCAGTTTATGGATGAGCTGTTGGGGGATGATGGTGTTGAATGCCGAGCTGAAGTCGATGAACAGCATTCTAACATAAGAGTCCTTCGTGTCCAGATGTGTGAGAGCTGTGTGGAGGGCAGAGGAGATGGCATCGTCGGTTGAGCGATTAGGTCGGTATGCAAATTGGAAGGGATCCAGGGAGGCAGGGAGGACAGATGTGATGCTTTTCATGACTAGCCGTTCAAAGCACTTCATCAGGATGGGGGTGAGTGCTACTGGGCGATAGTCATTGAGACATGCGGGCGTTGCCTTCTTTGGGACAGGGATGATGGTGGTGGCTTTGAAACAGGTGGGGACGATGGCCTGGCTCAGTGAGATGTTAAAGATGTCCGTGAAGACCGCTGCGAGTTCCCTTGCACAGTCCTTCAGCACACGACCAGGTATGTTGTCAGGACCAGAGGCCTTCCGGGCATTAATCTTGATAAATGATCGCCTTACGCTGTCTGAGGACAGCGCCAGCACCTGGCCATCAGGAGAGGGGGGGAATTTATGTGCAGGTGTGCTGTTACTTGCCTCAAACCGAGCGAAGAACTCATTCAGTTCATTCAGCGTAGAGGTTGAGCTGTCACAGGTCTGGGGGGGGGTTTGTAGTCTGTGATGGTCTGTATTCCCTGCCACAGACTGCGTGTATCCTTGCTGTCCTTGAAACGGTGAGCTATTTTCCTGGAATACTGCTCCTTGGCCTCTCTGATGCCTTGATCCAGGTTCTTTCTGGCTGCCTTCAGGCCCACCTGATCTCCCGCTTTGAAGGCAGCATTCCTGGCTTTCAGGAGTCTGTGAACCTCAGCTGTCAGCCATGGCTTCTGATTAGCCCGAACAGTGATGGTTTTGAGGTTGGTAACATCATCAATGCACTTGGCGATGTATGAACATACAGTGTCTGAGTACTCCTGGAGACATGTGTTGTTGTTTGTGGTTTGTGGTATCTCATTGGCATGAGATATGCATTTATGACACAATAACTTGTGGACTCAACTCAATTCGAGATGGCTGTCACAGCCAACTAACATGAAAAACTACAAAAACTGTTTTAACTGTGTTACTTTTACAAGTATTGACCTAGAAATTGGTGTGATGATAGCTAAGAGCGGTCCCCAACAAGAGTTTTATGCACAAATAGATTACACAAGATTTTTGCCCCAACGTTTTGACTGTAGCCTTTTTGGAATTGACTCTGTCTGTTAGCAAAATATCTTATTACCCACTGGACACATTTTCAGGAGACAATCAATAGATAGATGTCAAAAACTGATTAACTTCTGGAGTCTATCCAAATTAAGATGGCTGCCGCACCCAACGGAAATTAGGAAACACAAAAGTGGCTATTATCAGTTAAATTTAGAAACAATGAGCTAAAATGTAGTGTTTTTAGCTGAGCCTCATTCACAACAATTTGAGCACATCTGAGGCCACATGTAGTGTTATTCTCATAGTGGCTACACCTCCTTCATTTCTTGACAGAAGGTGATCTTGTTTTAAACTCCAGCATGAACGGCAGGAGATATGCCTTCAGAAATATCAGAATCAGTAAAAAATTAACCAGGTTTGTAAAAAAACAGAACTCAGCCTTCAAAACAACTGGTTTGTATTTAGAAAACCGTTTTAAAAACAGGTCTGATGATTACACAACAATAAATGGAAATAAAGATGGTGTTTTTGTGTTCACATCTTCTCGGCAGCACTAACGTTTGTCTGTTTTTTTTGTGTGTTTTTTGTGTGTGGCTGCAGTGTAAAAACCATCTAACTTCCTTTACCACGCAGGCTTGTTTTCAGACGTCTGAGTCACGTTCCACGTTGATCACGGCTCTCGGTGGCATTTCGTTTAATTGTTCTGTGTTTCTGAAGGGACGCTTTCCTTAAAGTCTAACATTTGTAAATGCCAAGTTGTGCCACTTTGTTTTATTTTTCCCAGCTCGCAATTTCTGGATTACACAGTTTTGCATTTTAGGAAAATATGTAAAAAATATATATACAGGTAGTCCTCGACTTACGACGTTGATCCGTTCCTACGCTGCGTCGTAAACCGATTTTTGACATAAGTCAGAACATACGTACATACTGTGCCATATACATGTACAGTACTGTATTACCAAGCACTTAGCCTATCCTAACACAGTACCCTACATAATTGTCAAAAAACACATACTACGTTTGGGAGCCATAATGAAGGGGGAAAAAGGGTTAATGGCCTACTGGGATGCTGGTGACGCCGTCACGTAAAACCGCGGTCCAGAGTGGTGTACTCCGCCGTATTCCATATTCCGTTTACGACGTAAAACCGCGTTCACAGTACAATAATAATAATAATAATGAATTCAATTTATACCGCACTTTTCATTAATAAAAATCTCAAAGTGCAACAAAGCAAAAATCTAATAAAACAAGTGATAAAATCAAGTAAAATCAATAAAATCAACTAAGATTAAAGACAGAATCATGTGGAGGCAGAATAGGCCTGCTTAAAAAATAAATAAATAAATAAATAAAACAAGTGATAAAATCAAGTAAAATCAATAATAATATCAACCAAGATCAAAGATAAAATCATGTGGAGGCAGAATAGGCTTGCTTAAAAAGAAAAGTCTTTAAGCCGTTTTTGAAGTCAACCAGTGACTGTGGAGCTCTCAGGTAGTCAGGGAGGGAGTTCCATAGGCGGGGGGCAGCCACACAGAATGCCCGGTCTCCCATGGTCCTTAACTTGGTTCGTGGAATGTGAAGTAGATTACTGTTCTGTGATTGTAGAGACCGAGTGGATGAATATGGAACAAGAATGTCCTTTAGATGGTCAGGTGAAGTTCCGTGTAAGCATTGGTGTGTAATGAGAGCAGTGCCACGGGCTTCCGTTCCAGCACCTCCGCAGTCATTACACAGACGGCGCACTTCCGGTTAGCGGGAAAGACACGAACATAAATGTCTAAATACAATTAATAAAACATCGGCATACACACCAATAACAACTCTATACACATATAAAACCATATAAAATTATGGCGACGTTCCCCCTACGGATAGCCGCGATAAATGTTCGCCGAAACCCCCCCGCGGAACAGCTGTTCCCACCGGTGGGCGGACACAACGGTACTCACGTGTAGTGCCGGTAGCGCGCGGCCGCTTCCCGTTTCGGGTCGTTGTCATGGTTTGCTACTAGAAGCTAACGCTAGCAACAACGGAGGTGGATGGGAACCGGAAGTGGCGGGTAGGTGTTGCATTTTGCCGGAAGTACGTCACGCCCCCCCGTGGCATATAGGCTATTCTGTAGGAGACAGGAAGCCAATGGAGGTTATGGAGAATGGGTGTAATATGTTCAAATTTACGAGCTCTCAATAAAATCCTTGCTGCACTGTTTTGAATATATTGAAGCTTCTGAAGATTTTTGCCAGGGATTCCAATAAACAGGGAGTTGCAGTAGTCGAGCCTGGAGGAGACAAAGGCATGGACGAGTTTCTCAGCATCAGAAAAAGTCAGAGATGGGCGAAGTCTGGAGATGTTTCGAAGATGGAAGAAGCAGGTTTTAAACAGATGCTTAATGTGATTTTCAAATGTAAGATGAGAGTCCATTTTTATTCCAAGATTTGTAACAGAGGTGGAGAGGGGGATGTCTTGTCCAGAGAAGGAGATTGTTGTTAAAGTTGATGTTTGTATCTGGTGAGGGGTGCCAATCATTATGGCCTCAGTCTTGGAGCAGTTTAATTGAAGAAAGTTCTGATTCATCCATGCCCTTATTTCCTCCAGGCAGGTAGAGAGGGCAGTGAGTGAAGATGGAGATGGGGATGATGAGGATGCTCCAGTCCTGATGTAAAGCTGTGTATCGTCGGCATAGCAGTGAAAAGAAATGTTGAACTGATTAATAATTTGACCTAAAGGCAGCATGTAAAGGGAAAACAGCAGGGGCCCCAGAACTGACCCTTGAGGGACACCACAGGAGACACAGACTGTCTGGGAAGTGGCATTGCCAAGACTAACACATTCCAGCCTATTGGAGAGGAAAGATTTGAACCAGTCCAGGACAGTGTCACAGAGACCGACCTCCACATGAAGACGGTGGAGGAGGATACTATGGTCCACAGTGTCGAAAGCTGCAGTGAGGTCAAGGAGGACAAGGATGGAGGGAGAACCAGTGTCAGCAGCCATGAGGACATCATTGGTAACTCTCAGCAATGCAGTCTCAGTACTGTGAGCTGCCCTGAATCCAGACTGGAACTTCTCATACAGGGAGTGTTGCTGTAGGTGGTCCTGCAGCTGAGCAGCAACTGCTTTCTCCAGCACTTTAGACAGAAATGGGAGGTGGGAAATTGGGCGGTAATTAGAAAAAATGTTGGGATCCAAATTAGATTTTTTCAGAAGAGGCCTAATGATGGCAGTTTTTAGAGGCAGTGGAACATGACCAGATTGTAGAGACTTGTTTATTATTTGTGTGATTAATGGGCTAATTGCAGAGTGATTGGATTTTATGAGCGACGAGGGGAAAGGATCCAGGGTGCAGGATGAAGGCTTCATTTTCTTGATGATGGACTCCACCTCACTCTGAACAACTTCATCAAAGCTGCTCAGGGACCCAGGATGCAGACGGATAGATGGTAAACGAAGATCAGGGAGGTTGTACAGTACAGTATTCCTTCGCCGCTGCTCCACGTACAGTACAATATTTTCCACCGCTGCGTTACGATGTTTACGACGTAAAACCGCGGTCCAGAGCGGCGTACTCCGCCACATTCCGTATTCCGTTTATGACGTAAAACCGCGTTCACAGTACAGTGCAGTATTCCTCCGCCGCTACACCGCTTACAGTACAATACTGTATTCTTCCGCCGTTGTGCCACTGCGTTACAACGTTTATGACGTAAAACCACCTAACTCAAAATAAGGCTTTTCATAGTAAATGGAAGATGCGTCGTAACCACGAAAAGTCGTAACTCGAGGACAACCTGTATATCGTTTTTGGGCAAGGCAACACGGTAGAGCAGTGGTCAGCGCTGTCTCTTCTATAAGGTCACACGTTTGCCTCCTGACCTTTCTGAGTGGAGTTTGCATGTTCTTCAGTGCACACATGGTTTTCTCCAGGTACTCCTGTTTCCCACAGACCAAAAACATGCATGTTAGGTTAATCGGTGAATCTAAAATGTCTCTAGGTGTGAGAGAGAATGGTTCGGTTTGTCTCCGTGTGTCTCTGTGATGGACTTGCGACTCGTCCAGGGTGTCCCCACCTAACCCACAGTGACTGCTGGAAGTAGGCAGCAGCTCTCTGCGACCCAGAAACAAAAAGCGGATGAACAGAACATCGACGATGCTCACGCTTGCTCTGTAAAAACACGCCTGCAGCCCTTTGTTAACTTTTGTTTCGACGTCTCGACGCCGTCGTTCGCTGCTGTTGCAGTTGTCTGACTCCGTACGACGCTCTTCGCTCTAAGGCAGCTGTGTGAAGGTGCAGGACACCACTGGATCGCTTTGTCAGCTGCATGACTTTAAAAAGTGAAATTAGCTGAGCCGGCTGACTCTTTGTAGTCTACCCGCCGGCCGTAAAGCACAGCTCTTTACTGGGCTGCTGGGAAGCTCCACTGGCTCAGCTGGGGGTTAAACTATTTGCTCAGGGGAACTGGGAAATTAGCTGGAAAGATGGAACAGTGTGGTGCATTAACTTTCTCTGCACATGCTGGATTTCCACAAACCATCCACAGATTTACACTCATGGTTCACTTTTCTCCAAATGTTCTGTAAAAAAAAAAATCATAGTTATTATTATTATTTGTACTTGAATGCAATAAACAAAAGAAAAGTGGGAAAAAGGCCGCCAGTGATGCGACAGAGAGCTGAAAAGTGGCCCAGTTGTTGGTTTGCAGAAACCTTTTTGGATTAAACTCTTAATGGGAACAGTGTGTTCTCACGAAGAGCCAGGGGCCCCGCTGGCAGCTTTACTGCGGCCCTCTCACCACCTGAAACCACAGGTCCAGATTATAAATTGTCCCCAGAGGATGAGCTCCCCGCCTTCTCCTGCTGTGACCTTTGACCTGGTCAGTTTGATTGACACATGCAGAGGAAACATGAGGCAGAGAGGCAAGGCCTGAAAACTTTCAAAGCACTCTGTTGTTTTTTCTGTGGAACCTTGAGATAGGAACCATCGTGATATGGAGTAAAACCAAGTTCTGTTCTACCCGCAGGTGTCACTTTTTAATTTGACTAGATTATTGTTGTTGCTCTTTACGATCTTCTTTAGAGCTAGATGTTTTGGTTAATGCTGTTGAACTAATGGGTTTCGTCATGACTTTGAGCTCTCCAAATGTTTGTATTAAATTTGAACCGTACGTTCAGAGCGTTCTCCGAGCCTGAAGGCAGCGGACGCTTTCGTTCACGGTCTATCCCATTAGTTTCGCTTGCAGACTCTTTGGATGATGTCAGCCTCACAGCTGGGATGGAGAAGGAACAGCCATGTTTTCTGAGGGTGCTTTATTGTTTGAGCACACAGCCAAATTAGCAGCCTGAT
The DNA here is from genome assembly GCA_038048925.1 of Garcialebias charrua. NCBI lineage: Eukaryota > Metazoa > Chordata > Actinopteri > Cyprinodontiformes > Rivulidae > Garcialebias > Garcialebias charrua. The sequence goes on along the minus strand of JBBPBX010017135.1, from coordinate 22,236 downwards.
AAATCCCTTACTCCCGGGCATTTTCATAAATTTGAACCTGAATCAGCGTGAAGGCAGGTGACCTCCTCGTCAGACCGAAGGTCTTCTTGGTCCTCTACGCTGGAAACGTAGAAGTTCAAAAACGCACGATTTGTGTCATTGAAAAGGACTGAATTGGGGTTTAAATTTCATACATACTGGCTTGGTTCGCATCAGAGTGTGAAGCAGCTGGGATGAGCATCCATCCATCCATCCAGTTCTGCTTGTTCCAAAGTCAGGTCATGGGGGCACATCTCTTTCCACAGTCACCTCTTCCAGCTCTTCTGGGAGGGACTACAAGGCGTTCCCAGGGATGAGAATCGGCACCTCCGAATCTGAGGCCATGATCCTCGGTCGGAAAAGGGTGGATTGCATTCTTCGGGTCAATAGTGAGGTTCTGCCTCAAGTGGAGGAGTTCAAGTATCTCTGGGTTTTGTTCATGAGTGAGGGAAGAATGGAGAGTGAGACTGACAGACAGATGGGTGCAGCGTCTGCAGTATTGCGAACTACTGTGCCGGTCCGTTGTGGTGAAGAGGGAGCTGAGCTGTAAGGCAAAGCTCTCTGTTTACTGGTCAGTCTACCTCACCTATGGCCACGAACTCTGGGTAGTGACTGAAAAAATTAGACTGCAGATACAGACAGTTGAAATGAGTTTCCTCTAAGAGAGGGTGAGAAGTTCAGTTAACTGGGAGAGACTCTTGAGTAGCACCGCTGCTCCTCCACATCGAAAGGAGCCAGTTGAGGTGGTTCAAGTAATTGGTAAGGATGCTTCCTGAGTGCCTCCCTCGGGAGGTCCTCCCAGAAGAGCTGGATAAGGAGGCTTTGGAAAGAGATGTCTGGGCCTCCCTGCTCAAGCTGCTGACTTCAGAACAAGCGGAAGATAATGGATGGACATACTCGCTCAGGTTGTGCCGATTAACCTACATGTACCAATTAAATGGACATGCACGTCGTATACACAATTACCGGTAGGTAGAACATCCAAGTACTGACGTTTTGAGATTGAACATGTATGCATTGATTTATTAAGGTTTTAAACTGATAAAACCTGACCTGTTGAGTAATTAGGTCAGTTTAACACACATAAGTCCACTATAAAAAAAATGACTATTTCCATTTGCATATGGAAAGCAGGATTCCTTCTTTATTTTTTACTTTGAGCAGCTCTTCCTCTGGTTGCGCCTCCAGCTGTTAAGCTGCTATTTTGTCTTTAGCTACACCTACAGTTCAGAACTTTAGCAGCTCCGTTGTAAACAGCAACAACCACTCTGAAAGTGTGCTTGAACCTTTGTGAATCACCTACTGTAATTTCCCCCCTCAAAAAACAACTTTTTATTCCTTTTTTGTAGAAAATACCATTTGTGGCTCTCTGCCAAGTTAGTTAGAGTCCTGACGCATGCTCAATAATCCAGGTAGATAAATCTAACAAGGTTGAGTCAGGTCCTCTGGACGGATTCTTCTTTGCTGAAACATTTTGTCATTTAACCAAGAATTCAAAAGTCTTCCATACGTCTTTTGGTTAACAGACGAAACATCTCGGCAAAGATGAATCTGCCCAGAGGACCTGACTCAACACTGTTAGTCTTCTTAAATTAAATTAGACAGATTACCAAATAATCTTTGCAATAATCTTCAGTTTTCTGTAAATTATTAGTTCAAACTTGAAATAAATTTGAATTCCACCATTTAGATTTGGTTGTTTTAACAGTGTCATTTAACAAATTGCTGTTCAGTGTTCAGCCTCCACAGGGATTTCCTCAGATGAGTAAAACAAACTCTGACTTGGCCGACTTTCACTGAGTTTTCGGTTGACATCCGGATGATGACACTTTATTTTTGTTTCCACTCAGGAGTCTCCGGCGGCTCAGAGACACTTGAAGCTTTCAGCATCCTCTCAGAGCTCATCTGTGCTCCTCTGTGTTCATTTAGGGTAGTTTGGAAAACGATGGAACTCTGTAGTCTGGTTGTTTCTGCTAGTTTCCTAAAGTCATTTACGACCCGATGGTTCATATACAGACACTTTAAAAAAAAAATTAGGATATCATGGAAAAGTTGTTTAACTTCCATAATTCCATTCAAAAAGTTAATATTTAATAGATGATAGATTCACGGCCCACAATTTAAACAACTTCAAGTATTTGTTTATTTTTACATAATGAAACCCACAAAAACAGGATTTCAAAAAATTAGAATACTGTGGAGAAATCAGCCCAAATGTTGCAGGGCATGGATGTTTTAAAGTGTGACAACTTATAATCTACTAAACTCAAAGCACCTGCACAGGTTTCCACAGGTGTCATTAAATTATTTCAGTTCGGTTCAATATGGGGATGACTGCAGATATAACTGGCCAGAAGACCATCATTGATCCCTCCATAGGATGGGTAAGCCTCTAAAGTTCATAGATAAGGAGGCTGGCTGTTCACAGAGTGCTGTGTCCAAGCATGTCAATGGACAGTCGTGGAAGGGCAAAATGTGGCAGAAGAAGATGCACCAGTAAAAAAGATGACCGTGGGTTCAGTGGATTATCAAACAGAGAAGATTCCATAATCTAACAGAGATCCAGATAGAGTGGAATGAGGCAGGAGTCACAGCTTCAAAAACCACCACATTCAGATGCATCCGGGAGATGGGCTACAACTGTTGGGTTCCTTGGTCCTCTTTTCCTATAAAAGTAAAGTGTGCCTTTCATTCGGAAATCAAGGTCCAAGGGTTTGGAGGAAGAAGGGTGAGGAACAGAGCCCATACTGCTTGAGGTCCAGTGTGAAATATCCACAGTCAGTCAGGATTTTGGGGTGCAATGGTGTTGGTAAGCTCTGCTTTCTTAAATCCAAGATCATTGCAACAGTCACCCAAAATGTTTTAGAGGACTTCATGATTCCTTCTGCTGAGGATCTGTATGGAGATGCAGATTTCATCTTCCAGCAGGACCTGACCCCTGCCCATGCTGCCATAAGCACCAAAACCTGGTTTGATGTCCATGCCACAGTGCTTGGCCAGATTTAAACCCCATTGTGAATCTATGGGGTATTCTCAAGAGGAAAATGAGGGGCACCAGACCCAACAACAAAGAAGAGCTGACGGCAAGCATGAAATCTGGGCTTCCAGAACAGGCTGAATGCCTCAATGTCATGTTGCATCAAGGCAGTGATTAAGGCAAAGGGGTTCCCAACCAAGTACTGTATTGAAGATTGACATATCGTTTTGAAAGTACCATAGTTCCGTTGATTTTGTTGTGATCCATATTTCTTTTTTTCTGCAAAAACTGAGAAGTGTGGGCTGATTTCTCTACAGTATTCTAATTTTTTGAAATCCTGTTTTCGTCAGTTTCATGAGCTGGAAGCCCAAATTATGTAAAAAATAAGCAAATAAATACTTGAAGTCGTTTAAATTGTGGGTCCTGAATCTTATCATCCATTAAATATTCACTTTTTGAATGGAATTATGGAAGTTAAACAACTTTTCCATGATATTCAAATTTGTTGGAAAGGGTCTGTATTTGTAGGACTCGACAAACTCAATAGGAACATCATTCAAAAATAAAATCGAGTAAAGGACTGCTGGGACTGACTTCCTGCTTGAAAACATCCCTTTGGTTTGGTCTGCGTTTAGTACAAGTTTGAGACGGAACAAATATAAAGATTTGTGTTTCCCACAACTTTCTTCTGTTTAATTTTTGTGACCTTTACACCCTCAGTTTACTATTGAAATGGTTTGAGTTGGAAGTTTTGGTGCTTTCAGATTGGCATGCGTTTGTTATCGACAGTGAGGTGCACAGCTGTTTGGCACCAGTTGCTCTGCAACTGAAAAGGTTTTCAAGACATAGAGAATTTTTCCAGCGGCACAACTAGACCTAGAATGTACGGTATTTTCATTCAACCTTTATTTAGTCAGGTAAATCTCATTGAGCCTCGTGGACTCATTTACAAGAGCGACCTGCTATCAGTGAAGCTGTCAGAGCTGACGTTACTTGAACTGGAGTCCAAGAAGCTGCGGGATGCACAATTTTCTTTGGACAAACAGGAGTCGGGAGACTTTAGACCAATTCCTGAACTGCACTCATACGATAACAAGTTGCTTCTCAACTTCAGGCTGTTTAAGACGCAGTTTGAGAACCTCCTGGGGAGAACTGGACTCAGACCCATCACTGAATTCCAACGTCAGGCTCAGGCACAGTCTCTCCTTTCTACATTTGTCCTCTGTACTACACAGATCCAGAACCAACCAGGATAGAAGCTGAGGTTCCCCTTAATGGATTGTTTGTGCAACTTTTTCAAATGATTTTAAGGTGTTCTTTATACACATGTAGATGGTACTAATGAATTATATTTATGGCTATAGGTTAGACATTGTGATATTTAGAGAGAGTGGATTTCTTCTTAAATGTGACCTATTCTGGCTAAATGAGTCCCAATGAGGCATTAATTAATACTGAGTTATTCTTTTTAAAATTTCTATCTTCGAAGCTTCAAAATGATACATAGTTTGTTAAAATTTGGTGATTTATCACCTGGGCTGACGACAAGCTAGTTTCATTTACAAGAGTGCCATTGTCAAAGTTCAGTTGTTATTTGTTTTTTGGATTGCAGTGATGTCATTGGGAATCAGTCCTATTTTTGAAAAAAAAAAAAAAGTGGGAATCGCAAAGCTTCATGATGCTAAATCTTATACGAAGGGATATTGCGGCACTACAGCAGCCAGCAGCGTAAAAAAGGTCAATTTCAAAGGATTTTTCCTGAAGATATACAGTAACTGTTTAGAAAACAGATTTAAATGTAGATTTGGAATATTTTATCTTATTTTAGTTATTGGGATTGCTAGATGGCGTCTTTCTGAACTCGTTTTTATGCAAATATCTCATTTCCCATTGGACGTAGTCAGTGGATGTACATCTGCAACTGACTAACCTTTGTCAGTCTGTTTCAAGATGGCCTCACTTAATTTAACACACAGGGTCTCTGAAATATAGAATAAGATTGTATGTTTTAGTCGTAATGCTAAAGTTAAGTAGCTCATGTTTGATTTGATCACACCACCTGTGCTGTCAGTTGTTTAGACGGAGTACACCACACGTCCATTAGCATAGCGCAGGACTGCGGTTATATTTCTGACTGGAGTGTAGCTGGCTCTCATGCCGTGATTTCATGTGTCGAAGAACTGCAACGGCTGTCCTTGAGCTGTTTGGGGGCCTTGTGGTCCATTTTAAGCAGCTCCGCATCTCTGAGTTCAACCGCTCCCACACCACAAACACATGCATGTTGCGCACGTTGGCTCGCACATTCCTGCCGCTGGTAAGGTCAGCCAGCAGTCATGTCGTCTCACAAGCAGCAGGTATACGATTACACATGGTTTTAATGTGACATTTTAACACAGACGAAATGTTTGGTTTGAACTTGAATAAGGGAGGGATCGTGGGATGCTGATCTCGCTCCGTGCGTCCCCGTTGCAGATATGCCTCTGCAGCTCAGTGATGCTCTGCATGTGGCCGTCGGAGTGCTTGGTTCAGTAGTAGGCAGGCAAACACCCTGTTTCAGAAGCAGCTTGTGTGTGTCCTACCAAATGTTGATGTGTGAGATGTCTCTGAATTGATTTAAAGAAGAATTGTTGATTGTTAGAGAAATAAATGTTTTGTTTTCAACACCTAAATGCACATTGATACAAACTGCATAAAATGAATGTGACATGAACTTACTGTCTCTTTGGCAAAGTCAATGGTTGGTTTCATTGTATACCAGAGGACCAGAAGATCCATCCATCCATCCACCCACTAGGATGGATGGATATATAGGAGACTGATGCACTGCCAAACGAGGTGGAGATGGTCTTCATGGTCGACTAGAGTATGTGATGTAGGCGTGTTTTATAGGATTTTAAAGCCTAAACAGATTATTTACCAAAGAGAAACTCAAAAATGACACACAGCAGTTTTGCACTTTGAAAAAGAGAAAAAGCTCAACCACAATTCTGAAAGTCAGATTTCTGACTTTTTTATTTTGAATTTTCAGAACAAAAGTCAAAATTCTGAAAAACAAACATAAGTGCGGGGGATGGGCGTGAGAAGCGCTCTTACTTACGAGGTTCCGGACTTACGAGCTCACTAACGGAACAGTAAATTTGTAAAGAACATACAGAAAATACAGGACTTTTATGTGTTTTTAGATAAAAGTGTGTTAGCTAACCGTTTGTAAACAAGTTTCTGAGCATGTTTATGAACTAGTATGAACGTTTGTGTTGAAAAACAAGTGTTGGTAGTAGCGCTAGCATAAATTTTCCGACTTACGACCGAAAATCCGGACTTACGAGAACACGCGTTTTGTGTTCCGACGTACGAGATTTTTGTCTTACGAGATAGTCGTAGGAACGGAACTCGCTCGTAAGTCGGGGACCCCCTGTATGTATACTGTATATATATTTGGCACTGTGGCCTTAATCCTCTTCCGTAGGACGTGGCTGACTCAGTCAGTGACTTGTGAAGGTTCGGAGGCAGCTGTAAGACTCATCGCTTTTTGCAGGAACAGTTTTGTGAAAGTGCTTATTGATTCACATTTCACTTGCGGAAGCCCAAGTCACTAAATGCAGCTCATCTGTTTGTGAGGCCCGGCAGAGGTGGATTCGTTTGCTGACAGCAGACTCAATTCATTACCTCTGGGTCGTTGTAGGGCCTTTTTCAGAATGAGATATATCTGCTTGCACAAATTAAACTTGTTCTTTAGATTTTTAGTCTTTATTTATTTATTGGTTACTTTTTGAAAAGATTTCAATACTTCTCTAAATGGAACATGTGATAGATTGCTGTTTTTGTGCCAGTAGACTGGATTGCTGGCTTTCGATGATCATTTTATCATGTCCGTTTAATCAGGTTTTGTTTATCCACTGGATTCCTAATCTGCTGTGCAGTCCAGTGTGGATTACACTTCAGCCCATTTAAGCCAAGTCAACTCTAGTGTTTTCTTTTTATTCTTTTTAGGAAGTGAAAATGGGAAACTGCTCAGCAGACGCTTTTACAGCCACCTTAAAGTGTTGTTTTTTTTGTTGTTGCTGGATGTGTTCAGGCCACAGTTCAGATAGAGCTGTCAGGATGACCGCTCGTGCCAATTTAATTCACTGAACGAAGCGATGGGACTTGGCTGATCGATCGGCTTATTACTGACCTCCCCTCGTCGTCGGGGGAGTGTGTTCGGCTTCCATCACGACCGCAGTCAGTACTGCGGGAAGAATAATTGCAGAGTGGAGCGAACAGGGTGGGTCTCAAGTATCCCAGCTCTCCGCTCGTTGCCAGAGGAAAACACATTGATCTCTGAAGGTGATGAAAAGACTCCCTCCAAGGCCCTCCGTCCTCCTCGGGAGTCTTCCAGCCTTGACTCTGAACCGGAGCAACAACGGAGATGATCCATGCATGCCTGCCAGCCATGCTCGTATTCACATCCTTCTTCTTTTCTGTGCATGCGTGCTTGACAAATACATTTCCTCTACTGTATAAGGTTGTTGGAACTGAGACAAATCAGTCAATGTACTGAGTCAAAAACCGTTTGTTTGCAATTAGGCTCAAGTAAATGTGAGACTTCTGGATTCTTGTGACGCAGAGAAAAAAATAAGAAGTGCGTTTTTTATGTTTTTGTTTTTTTTAATACAAGCTTCTGACACGGTGTTAATGGACCTGGCAGCGAGAGACTGTTCTCCAAACCTTAATGGATTGACTCTTGATTTAATGAACTGATAACTGGCATGTGGACAAGTTTAACAAAACACACACAAACACAGAATTACTACACTCCTCAGGGATGGATACGGAAATTAATTCATTTCAAGTTGATAGAACTTCTCGGACCGCTGTCGAATGTTTATGCACAGGTGCTCAAAGAAAGAAAACGTCATTACCTTAAAGTTAGTTTATGTTCTCGTGGCTGAAATGAAGTTATTATTGTATTAATGTCTTGTACTAATGCTTTCAAAATTAGATGATTTTCATACTGCAGCATGCACCATTATGCTGATGAGTTTATTTTATCAAAATGATAGCACCTATGACACAAATGTCATATTTTTTTGTTCTAATATATTTAATCGAAAAATATAAAGCGGGGTCCTTGATTCACCAAAGATTTGTATAACTTTTACAAAGTAAAACAAATATTGAGCATTTGTCTATTTTCTAATCAATGCAAAAGGAGACGTGTGCCTGAAACCTCCCCACTGTGATCTGTTCGGTCATTTCATTGGTCAGCTTTTATTTTATTATTTAGCCTTTATTTATACAGGTAAATGGTGAATGGAGCTTACTTATATAGCGCCTTCCAGCCCCAAAGCGCTTTACAGCACCAGCCATCCACCCATTCATACACACATTCATACACCGGTAGCGGCAGTCTGCCATGCAAGGCGACAGCCAGTCCTACCGGGAGCAACTCGGGGTTAAGTGTCTTGCCCAGGGACACAACGACACATGGTGTGGGAACTCGGGATTCGAACCTCCAACCTTCCGATCGGGGGACGACTGCCATTACCACACATAGTCTCTTTCAGTCACGAGGACCCACCCCAAAGAGATACATGTATTGGGCAGCTATGTGAGCACCCGGGTGTGACTTGGCTAAATGTTTTAGCAGCATAAAGCTTGCTAGCCCATCAAAAAAAAAAACATTTTTAACAATCTATACATTAGCTGCAGCATTGTACAAGCTATGGGGTTCAAAGCCTGTGGGAAAAAAGCAGTGATTATAGTCCAGAAATTAAGATAAACAAGACGATCATCATCACATAACACAGTTCAGATGCACTGAGAACCGGCTTCCTTGCACTGAGGGAATAAGGTCATTGGATGGATCCTGACACGAAAATGAAATGACAGTCAATAGAACAGAAACTGTCACAGACTGATTTTAAAATGTCATCCTGGACAACAGGACAACAGACTGGACTCATTTTATTGAAACTCCTCCTGCGTCCATTGTAGCAACACCCCCCTGATGTTGTTTGTGAAATGCGTTGATTGGAGCGGCAGTATTCGTCGAAGCACAATACGTGTCCAAAATTAGACAAATTAGTTTAGTGCGTGTGTCTGTGAACGCTGTAAGCTCGTGTGTACGGTGATAAAGTGAGTGAGGCAAAGAAAACTAAAGGACAATGAGTGAATGTAAAAATCAGACACAATGGTCTCTCTTTCTGGGCAACGAATTAAATGTAATTTCAAAAATAGGAAATGACTGTAATCATTCTATTTGTTCAGGAAATAGTTGTGTTGAAGTTTAGTACAGATGAAAATAATGATAATGAAGATGTATGCCTTGGAGTCGGGGAACAATGTTAAAGAACCTTTAGAACTGTGTTTTTCTGGGTCGGATTGGGACTCAAATGTGGGTCTTGGGGAAAATTAGAGCCGAGCACCAAATTCTTCTGTAGAAATTTCTGTTTATAGTTCAAGTCATAAAACCCTTCAGAGTACACTCTGACCAGGAAATCAGGATTTTGCACCAATGACTAATAACCTAGAACTCTGCAAATCCTTTTTTATATCTATCTGTATAGAGATCGGTTACATGCAAAGGAAAATAATCCGAACAGCATGACTCTTTTTCTAAAGACAGCTAATAATAACAGGGTTGCTCTTTGGGTTGCTCTTTGAAAAGACTTAATATGACTCACTAATCATGTTGCGATCTGTTTCTTCTATCAGATCGCAAACGTTTGGAATCCGAGCGTTGAATTTCCAGAAGTTGAACTTAACCTGACTCAAGTAAAGCCCATGTGATTCACAAACATCTATATGCACATAAATTTCTGCCCGAAAGCAAACATAGCATTAGCCACCCTAAAATAATACTTTCTTGTTCTCCGAGAAGAACCAATTTTTTTTTTATCCCGAGCATCTGGCTCTTCTTTTCTGTCAGGCTGAAACTGGTTGAGGAAGTTGAGGGATTAGTTAGTCGTCTGGGTCAGTGGGAGTACGAGGGCTCGTCTTCCGAGGCCAAATCGGTGGGTCAAAACGGGACTTTAACTTTTCACTCAGCAATATCCCATGACTGATGAGCCCCAAGAACGTCTGACGGTGGTGAAGACATAGTCCAGGTTTTCATCTGGTTGAGTGACTATCTCTTGGCTTCTGAAACATAGAATCAGGTGTTTCTATTAAAATAAAAATGGATTCCTTTAGTCTTCCTGTGTTCTGGTCAAGGTTTAGACATTTTCTCACTGGAAGAAAGGTATTTTCTTTGATCTGATTTACTGGATGTCTCCCCTGGGGTTGGGGGTGGGCATGTCCAACTGGGAGGTGAACCTGGGGAAGACCCAGAAGATGCTAGAGAGACGAGACTCTCTCAGCGTGCCTGGGAACGCCTTGGAGTCCTCCTGGAACTGACTCTGGGACGATGGATGGATGAGATGGGATTCCCACAGGTCATCTAAACAGGCACAAGACAAAATACTTTCCTTATAGTATTCCCAGTCAAAACTGAAACATTGTGCGGACAAAACCTACAATACTTCAGCAGATGGACATCATTCCTGTTCCACACTATTTAGTGTATTAGCTTTTGAGATGACACGCGACTCACACCCATCATGGTGCCTGAAAGAATCGTTCTCTAGCAGAATGTTTCCCCCACATCAACCACACCATTCTCACACTAGTCACTACATTGATTCAGTCCTCTACAAAACTTTTCTCTCAGCTCTGATATCATTATTTTAAGGCCTCACTCACAGTTCATTCTGTAGAAGACCAACAACCAACACAATACTGTCCATCAGATCTCGAATCACGACTCTGAAGACAAGGATTGAGGCCGTGAAGGAACCTGACATGGAAGATGCTCCAGAGGAATGAGAGTCGGATGATAAAGACAGCAAAGAATATGATCCAAACCATCAGACAAATGATGTGAAACAGTCCACTGATGTGAAAGAGGGTCCTGCTGAAGAATGGGGATATTATTAAGTTATTTTTACTGCAGTTGTTTTGTCATATAGTTAAATTTTCAGCTATAACCATTGGCCTCTGTCCTCTGGACTGCTGGATATGGGCACTAGTGACCCCCCGTGACCCAAAAAGGAAAAAGTGGGCAAAGATAATGGATGGTTTGAACTTTAACATTTAGTGTTTTGTCTTAAATAGCACAATATATTTCATTTACACATTTGTTTTATTCAAAATAATACCCGAATTGTCAATTTTTTTTTAACTCAAAAACAAGTCGGAGCTCAGATCAGTGAGTCCTACAGGCCATACATAAAAGCCAAATCCAACACCTAAATTATGCATTACATATGAAAACATGTTCATCAAAACATCTACCGTGGAATTAGTTGGTGATATATGTATTGTGGATTTATACCAGTAATCAGATAATTTGGGGCTTTTTTTTGGCTGGAAATAGAAAAGTAGAGGACAAGAAATAAACACAGGATGGTAGTGTTTAAGAGAAATTTCTGTTCAGTGCCCTGAGACGACCTCTGTTGTGACTTGGCGCTATATAAATAAACTGAATTGAATTGAATTAAAATTGAGAGTAATTTATCACATTTGGTTGTCTTCTACTGAAAAAATACACTTATACGTTATTCAGATGCTGTTAGATTTTTGCATTTTTATATTTCCGACAACAATTCATAACTGTCACGATAAAAGAGTGCGGTGAGCTTCATGGAGTAGATGGACTCCAAAATGATGGTTACATTTGCATAGTTTTCCCATGAATTAGCATTTTACACTTTGATTTATTCATTGTCATTCAGAGAATAATGATCTTGGACTGAAACGCTTCACTTTATTTTGCCAGACATTTCCACAAAAATGTACTTATAAAGTAACAAATGATTGTACTGGACAGAAGAAAGGCAGCTTTTGTTCAACTATAGCTCTGGTGACCCAGATATCCAAGTTTTTCATGGTTTAATAAACTCATCTATCCATCTTGTGGTTATAAATGAGGTATATTAAAGTCTGTTTTGACTACATCTTTATAAATCCACAGAATGCTTCTGAAGACCCATCTGTTTTCAGAGAAATCTTACCTATTTTTAGGTAAAAATTTTGTTATCTCATGCTGGTTGGAGCCACACTAATTAAATATTCACCCAAAATAAACCAAACAACAGCAAAAAAGAATTACCGGTGATGGCAGGTTCGTCTTCTTCTGGGTTAACACGTCCCTCTGCTTTGATGTACAGTATAGGGAATGAAACCCCTGATGTTTTTTACTCAGAAAACCTCTTCAAATAAAATGACAGCTTTCCTTCAAAACTTTTAAGAGCCTACATATTTTAACCTGTTTGGTACATGAGTAATTATCGTCACTTCTGATCAACTATCCCCAGCGTTGTATAGAAAATCTTGAATAAATACAGGCAAGTTTTTTTTTTATTTCCTATGAACACTAAACATGCTGGCATGTTGTTTTTGCTAAAACACATTTTATAAACCTGGAAAACATTAATCACTAATAGCTAGCCATTAACATGGGCTTTTTTTTCATACAGGTAGTCCTCGACTTACGACATAGATCCATTCCTACGCGGCGTCGTAAACCGATTTTCGACGTAAGTCGGAAAATACGTACATACTGCACCATATATGTACATGTACAGTACTGTATTACCAAGCACTTAGCCTATCCTAACACAGTACCCTACATAATTATCAAAAAACACATTTGTTTGGGAGCCATAATGAAGGGCAAAAAGAGTTAATAGCCTACTGTGATGCTGGTGACGCTGTCCTTGGTCCATCCGCCGTATTCCGTTTACGACGTAAAACCGTATTTACAGTACAGTATTCATCTGCCGCTGCACCGCGTACAGTACTGTACAATATTTTCCGCAGCTGCTTTACGACGTTTACGACGTAAAACCAGTCCAGCCGCCATATTCCGCATTCCATTTACAATGTAAAACCGCGCTCACAGTATACACTGCAGTATTCCTCCGCCGTTACGTTTACGACGTAAAACCGGTCCATCCGCCGTATTCCGCATTCCGTTTATGACTTAAAACCACGCTCACAGTATAAAGTGCAGGATTCCTCCGCCGCTACGTTTACGACGTAAAACAGGTCCATCCGCCGTATTCCGCATTCCGTTTACGACGTAAAACCGCATTCACAGTATACAGTGCAGTATTCCTCCGCCGCTACGTTTACGGCGTAAAACCAGTCCATCCGCCGTATTCCGCATTCCGTTTATGAAGTAAATTTGCATAACTCGAAATAAGGCTTTTCATAGTAAATAGGAGATGCGTCGTAACCACGAAATGTCGTAACTCAAGACCGTCGTAACCCGAGGACTACCTGTACTTCATACTCCGACAGATGTCAAGGTTAATAAGATGCTTACTACTGGTGATTATTTGACAGAACATCACTTCAAAGACCACCTGACTTGCCCTTTACCAATCCTCTTCAAGTTTTGTTTGGTCTACAACAGAAGCCAGAGATACATTTAAACAGACAATGCTAAGACAAACACTTTAGTCACTAAACTTTTTTACTAGGAATATTGATTCCGTCTTTTTGTTTACAATTCCCAAAAAGAAAAAAACGCAACGAGTCACACAATAAAATGCATTCTTTTAAAGTTATTTTGTGGCAAATTCAACAAACTACATTTGATTATAAATTGCAAGAAAGCACATTACAAGCCAATACTCTTCAAACCTGATTTGCTTCAGAGGTTGGAACTGGTACCCAGATTGCTGTTTTTGGCAAATCTTCACCTTTTGTTGCGAGGAATGGCTGCGGTGCTTCGTGAGAGAAGTTTAGCGTGGTCTGATTGTACATACTGAGCTTCGAGACGTGGCTGGTAGTGTAAATAATTACACCCAGCGCTGGCTGACTTCAAACTGATTAATCTGGAGGGAGAACAGAAGCGAGATAGAGGTGCGCCTCTCAAGATGAGCGATCACTTCTTCATGGATGATGGACAGTGCTAAAAGGCAGTTGTCTCGGCTGCATGAATATAAACAAGAAGTTTGTCATGTGAAGTGACGCATAACGTTATAACACATATCCCTGCTGCCTTTCATAGAGTTTTACTCTAAAACATTGAGAACGATGGCATTGTAGTCGTTTCAGTCAAACACTGATAGTTATACACAATTCAATGTGATGCTGTGGGATGTCGTGCTCAAAGCATGTGTTGTAAATGACTCTCAGTTACTGCCACATCAAATTTTAGTTGAACATCCTCAAAAAATACAGTTTTACCCATTTTTCTGTTGGCTATTCAATAGCTGTGGTGACCAACTTTTTTAATTTATTTTTTATTAAATTTTATTCATTTTTACAATAATGAGTACAACAAATGACTTGCATAAAAAGCGAAAAAAATATATAAAATGAAAGGTAGCAGATGAAGCATTATCTTATTTAATTTGCTCCTTATTTATCTAATTCAAACAAGTTATTTTATAATGACAAAACAGTAAATCATCTAACCTTCTTTAAATTGAAACTGATTGTACATTCATTGATATTTATTTAACATTTCAATTTTGACCAACTTCTTAAAGATAGTGATTGATTTGGCCCCCTTAATTTCTGTTTTTAAATAGCCATAATCCTATACCCTAAATTTGGGTAGTTCTTTCTTTTAGACTAGTTCGAAATTGTGGTTTTTACAAATACTGTATGTCTATTCCTTTGAGATTGTAGCAGCTAGAGCGTTTCACAAAATACTTGACTGGGACTAACTCCAAAAGTTTTCCACTTGTAGACATACAGTACGTCTATACAATTGTGCATGTTTCAAAGTACTGCCAGTTCCATTCCTTTATGCAAAATAACGACTTTCAAATGACGACTTCTATCAGCACTTTAGAGCAGGAGCTGTGTTGGGATGTAAAAACCCAACGTTGCGTGGGTTTTCCTGAAACGGCACAGACTGAACACAGTTAATAGACTGTTACATGCCGCTTGTCTTGATCCCAAACATTTGGTGATGAACGCAGTCGTGATTTTGTTTGTCATGTTTGAGCAGCGTGTCGAGTTTACGTGATCATTTAACACAACTGATGTCGACCAGAGACGACAGCAGATCTGGGAAAGTCACCGAGCAGCAATTTGGGATGTGGTTTTTTTTTTTGTTTGACAGTATTGTGTGACACTGTCAAACAGAAAATGGATTTTATTCCCTTGACCACTAATGTTTACTGCTTCCAATGGTTTTTGCTCCCAAGTTACTGCATAGTTTTCAGTTCAACCTCACAGTTTGAACTGAAGTGGAGTTCAGCTGCATCCTGGAGTCATTTGAGTCATTGACATTTACTTTGTGTTTCAGAGTCATTGTTGAGAGGTAAGAACCTCTTTGTGATTGAGTTTATCTGTTGGCAAAAAATATCTCATGAACCACTGAATGAATTTTTATGTATCTTTCAGGAAATGATCATTGGGTGTTCATCTAACCTTTTTCAAGATGGCCACCACTGTCACCTGACTTTATAAAACACATAAAGGTCTATAACCCAGTCAATGTTACAGATTTTGAGCTAAACTTTTGTGTGGTAGTAGCTGAGCGTCATTCCCAACACATGTTTTGAGCTTTAACAGAATGTGTGAGATCTTGCTACTGTATATAGGCTGAGATTGCATGTACTGTAATGTTATTTTCAAAACAGCCTCAACATGAAAAGTGGTGGATAATATGCATTCCTTAATAAGCCAGGCCTCCATTCAGCTTTAAAGTCAATATACATTTTAACCTGGGATATTGATTAAAATAAAATAAAAAAACATACCCAAATAAATAATGAAGCATCATTAAGTGATGTCAAAGTGATGACTTTAAATCTTCTGTCAACAATGATCAAAGTTTTGACATTTTATTTGCTTTTATTTTATTAGATTGGTGTTAGTAATCTTAACCCTCCTGCTGCCCTTGGGTCAAAATGACCCATGAAGCCTCAGTTTTAATACTGAAGAGCAGCAGGCGGGTCAAAGTTTTCCCTGGTATATAAAACATTGGGCCTCATGCAAGAACCGTTCGTACGCACAGATTTGTTCTTAAACTGTGCGTACGAGTGATTTAGGATCATTTGTGGCATTCAACAATGTTTTCGTATCCTAAGATATTTTTCAGATACGAACAAAATTTACGTGTGGTCCAGACCTGTCGTATATTTTACGAGCAGTCAGTCTGCTGTTATCCAGACGGATTTTCTTCACTAATAACTTTATATTTCGTTATTCAGAAAATATTTTGAGTCCAAAGAAATCACGCACCATAATTATTTTTGACAATAGGTTATTCTGTTTGAATTAGAATTATAATTTTAAATGTAATAATGACTAACGGATTAAAATATTTAAATTAAAATCAATTTGTTATCAATGCCGTTTTCTAACACTACAATATTAATATGAAGATCTCAAACTAAAACCAACTTAAATTATGAATTAATTTAAGTTTAATTTGTCTCGGTAACGCAGACTTTACCTTGACCTCCTCCTGTTGCAGTCATAGAGCTCCGATAGCTCAGTGAGATGAGCGTTGGCTCGTCGTTCCGAACCTTATGGGTTCAATTCCCACATGGGACAACGTATTTTTTTTCTTCTTTTAATTCATTCCAGATTTAAAAAACACAATAAAACTATTTACAATACAACAAGAAATAAAGCATAAAGTCTTTTTAACCTGGAATGAATAAATAATCTAAAAAAAATAGTCATACCTTGTGGGAATCGAACCCACGAGGTCTAGATAAGGTTAGGAGCAGCTAACGGCCCAATGCATTCCCAGTTGCGCCACCAGGACATGTGTATTTTTTAAGGTCCACATTTATTATAAAGAAACATTCTTTGGCTTTGGCTGGTCCTTTAATCCCATGAGTGACGCTGCTAAAAAGGACAGATTTTCTTTTCTCGATCTCGGAGAGCAGAACTTCAATCTCCGCACCCGTAAAGTTCTCCATTTTACTTTTCGCTGTCATTTGTATGAACGGACACTTCCTGCTCTCTGAGGCAGGAAACGTAGCCTTATATGGTGTTTTGAGGGGTGGGAATTATGTAAATAACCTCTCCGCGTGCACGCGCAGGTGGATAGAACAGGTGGAATTCATCATACGTACGCAGCTCATTTACACACTTTTCCTGAGGATAGAAGAGTTTGTTGAATCTGACGTGGCATGTTCGTACGAACGCTTCGTACGAACGCTTCGTACGAACGCTTCGTACGAACGCTTCGTACGAACAAAAGTAAGAGAAATTTAGGATAAAAATACGAACATGTTCTTGCATGAGGCCCATTGTTCCTTAAAAGTAGTGTAANTCCGTACTTATGAGTTGCTCGTAAACCGGAAATTCGTACGTCGGAACAAGAAACACGTGTTCTCGTAAGTCCGGATTTTCGCTCGTAAGTTGGAACATTTATGCTAGCGCTACTACGAACACTCGTTTTTCATCAAAAACATTCATACTACTTCATAAACATGCTCAGAAACGTGTTTCCAAACGGTTAGCTAACACACTTTCATCTAAAAACACAAAAAAGTGCTGTATTTTTTACAAATTTACTGCTCGTTCGCCAGCTCGTAAGTCCGGGACCTCGTATGTAAGAGCGCTCGTAAGTCGGGGACTACCTGTATATATATATGTATATATATATATATATATATATATATATATATATATATATATATGTATATATATATATATATATATATATATATATATATATATATATATATATATATTATATTCATTCAACCTTTATTTAGTCAGGTAAATCTTATTGAGCCTCGAGGGCTCATTTACGATAGCGACCTGCTACAAACTAAAGAATGATGAACATCAATGATACAAATACTGTACATTAAACAATAAACAAAAGAAAAGAAAAAGTAGCAAAAAGTAACAAAAACATTATAAGGTAGATGTACAAAAAAATCAAAGACAGGAACATATCTGCATTGTTTTTTGCCAGGATTCCAACAGATTCTGACAACCATCCAGAGAGGTCAGGGCCGAGAGCTTCAGATCTTTTTTGTAAGATATTCCAGGAAGCAGGAGCAGAATAGGAGAAGGCCCTTTTTCCAAAGTTCAGTCCTCACTGACGGAACACTGCAGGTGATCATGTCCTGAGAGCGCACGCTGTAGCTGCACTCACGCAAAGACATGTAGGAGGAGATGTATGAGGGCAGCAGACCAAGAAGTGATTTGAAGATGAAAATGTACCAGTGGAAGAGTCTGCGTGAGGTTAATGATGTCCAATTAACCAGTGAATACAGGGTGCAGTGGTGGGTATGATAATCACAGCCAGTTATGAATCTTAGTGCACCATGAGAGACAACATCCAACATCCGCAGGGTGCTTGTAGGAGCATTCATGTAGAGAATGTCACCGTAATCAATGCAGGGAAGGAAAGTCACAGTTACAAGGCGTTTCCTAGCATTCAGTGTTAGACATGATTTATTTCTGAAAAAGAAACCCAGTTTAACTTTCAGTTTCTTCACTAGGTTTTCCACGTGGAGTTTAAATGAGAGATGTGAATCGACCAGGATACCCAAATATTTATAGGAATCAACAAACTCAATAGGGACACCATTTGAGGAAAAAATCAGAGGAAGATCTGCTGGGACCGACTTCCTACTTGAAAAAAACATCCCTTTTGTTTTTTCAGCATTTAGGACAAGTTTGAGACGGAACAAATCTGACTGAATGATGTCAAAAGCGGATTGCAGTAACTGGAAAGCCTTAGCTACTGTTTTAGCTCGGCAATAAACAACTGTATCATCAGCATAGAAATGTAAGGATGCATCAGGGATGCTCTGACCTACATTAGCTATGTAGATTGTAAAGAGGGTTGGTCCTAAAACTGAGCCTTGTGGTACACCATTTTTAACTGTTAAATAGCTGGAAAAAGTACCGTTATGTTGAACACATTGCCTCCGATTGGAAAGATAATTAGAAAACCAACCGATGGTGTGATCAGAGAAACCGATTTCTGAGAGCTTATGACACAGGATGTTATGATCCACAGTGTCAAAAGCTTTAGACAGGTCTAAGAAAAGTGCAGCACAATAATCCTTAGCATCCAATGCTTCAGCAACATCATTAAGAACCTTCAGAGAAGCAGTTGTTGTGCTGTGTTTTTTCCTGAAACCAGATTGATGGAGAGGTAAGATGTTAAATGAATCCAGATAAGTTTTGATCTGAGAGTTTATCAGTTGTTCTAGAACCTTGGCTAAAATGCAGAGTATAGAGATTGGTCAATAATGGTTCAATGAGGTGGGATCATCTCCCTTCAGCAAAGGAAGAACAAAGGCTGTTTTCCAAGCATCCGGAATGGTGTTTTGGCTTATGGACAGATTAAAGATGTGAGTCACAGGGACTGTGATGATATGAGCTGCCAGCCTTAAGAAATGAGGAAGTTCATCTTGACTTGCAGATTTTTTAGGATTAAGATCTTTTAACAGTTTATTTAACTCACGGACTGAGAACGGAGAAAAAGAGAAGGTGTGATTAACTGAGGATTTACTTGTAGGAGGGATTTGATTTGTAAAAGTTTGGTTATTAGATGAAGTGGCTGATTTTCCATTTGTACCTGTGTCAAATAATGAACTAGAAACAACAAAATGTTTGTTGAAACAGTTCAGGATCTCATGCTTATTTGACACAGGAACAGAATCAACAAGAAGTTGTGATGGGAAGTCAGATGATTGGGGGGTGCTTGAGAGAGATTTGATGCTTTTCCAGAATTTTTTAGGGTCGTTTAGATTTTTGGAGGTCTGAGATAAGAAGTAATTACGTTTTGCGGCTTTGATAGCAGTTGTGCATTTATTCCTCAGCTGCCAAAATTTCAACCAATCAGAGTCTGAGTCTGATTTTCTTGCTGCGGCCCAAAGATGATCTCTCTTGTGCAGGAGGTCAGCTAGTTCAGGAGTAAACCAGGGGCTGTCACGGCCCTTTATCCTGAACTGCCGGAAAGGAGCATGTTTGTTTACAAAGAAGATGAAACTATTAAGAAAATAGTTCCAAGCGGTGTTCACGTCGTTGATTAGTAGAATACGTTGCCAATCAAAGTGGGATAGATCCCAGAGGAATGACTGTTCACAGAAACGTTTCAAATCCCTTTTTTGAATTATTCTAGGCTCAGCAGGTGGAAGTTTAGTAGATCTAAGAGCTGCTATTGCAGAATGATCACTCAAAATGTTAGCAAATACACCTGTTCCAAGAAATTTATGAGGTGCATTTGTGAAAAACAGATCTAAGGTGGAAGATTTTTCGGGACATTTTTTGTTTGGTCTGGTAGGAGAATCGACAAGTTGTGTTAGATTGAGAGATAGGCAACATTCCTTGATTACCTAATTCTCCAGCTCCCCGGGCGCTTTCTGGCTGCTCACTGCACCACCGGGTGGTGGTTGGGTTAAATGCAGAGACGAATTTCGTCTGTGTATGGGAAACATACACAGATGACAGAAAAAGACATTATTATTATTATTTACCACAGAGGGGAGTCGACTTATTCCAATCAATGTTGAAATCTCCTACCATAACAATCTCATTGTGTTTTAAATTTCCTATGAATTCAGTCAGGGAGGACAGAGCTTCAGGTGTTGCGGAGGGGGGACGATAACAACCTACAACAGTTATGATCTGACCTCCCTTCAAACTGATGTTCATAGCTAAAGCCTCAAACTGGTTTGCAATTGTTTTTTTAGACGCAATCCTGGCAGCCAAAGAGTCTCTAAAGTAAATAGCGACTCCACCTCCCCTTTTAATACGATCACAACAATAGATCTTAAATTCATTGATTGCCAGGGCATTTTTCAAAACAGATTTGTTGAGCCAAGTTTCAGAGATAACGATCACATCTGCCCCAGAAGAACTGATTAGGATTTTCAATTCATCAAGTTTTTTTAGGAGGCTACGAGCGTTTACATGCAGGAAATGGAGACCTGAATTATTTTTAAATTCACTGGGAGTACTGTAGTTAATGGAGGGCCCTGGGTTGGGCTGAATCCCTAAGATCAATAACAACATTAATATCAGACATTTACTTGACTTCTTTGTCACTGATGTGTAATTACAGGAGTTAACAGTGTGACATTTTGCACCCATAATAGCCTATATGCCACGGACTTCCGTTCCAGCACTTCCGCATTCTTAACCCGTAAGACGCACTTCCGGTTTGCAGTCAACACGGTGTTAGCGATGGCGTTCTTCACGAGATCTCTGCAGGACTTGCCGACAGTCACTGTTAATAATGTCTACAGAATAATTCAGACCTTCTCTAAAGCGCCCACATCTAAGAAGGATAAAGGATTTAAGCTTTGTGTCCAACTACATAAATAAATATGAAGGTAAGTCGGTATTTGTTTTCAGTTCACCAAACTGCCTCATGTAGGCTAACACAGCTAACATAGTTAGCCTTGCTAATCTGTTGAGTAAACGTGTTTTGTCTGTACAATGTTTTCTTATTAACACAAATGTTAGTTTCAAACAAGGAGGCAGGAGAAGTCACAGTTAGGGCTGAGTGTTTACAGTCCATGAGGAAGAGCCAGAAGCCCCACTGTTTGAGTCAAAGCCACCTGACAGTTCAGTTTCAAACAAGGAGGCAGGAGATTTAGAGCAGATTTAGAAACAAAAGTTATTTTAATTCAAGTTTGTGTACAAAAGTTGAGCTGAAGTCAAACCTGTTAAATCACTGTTTGTAGCAGGCCTTAATAAGAGATGTTTTCTTTCACTGCACAGGACACGGCAGGTGTTGGTGATGATGAGGGAACCCCTGGTCCAGCCTAGATGTTTGTGAGACGTGGGAAGACACCACCGCTACAGCTCAAACATGAGGGAAGCAGTGAGGAGCTGAGATTGGATCCAAACACCAAATACAAACAAGTTGTTCCACTGAGGCACTGTAATCTGACTGATTACATGTTTTTAAATCTCCAAAAGCAGTCGAGGAAGCTGGGAGTTAGTCAGAAGATGTAATAATAATAATATAATTTAAACAGTGTTTAAATATTGTGCCTCATTTAGCTTGACTCATACGTTTTGTACAGTAATGTAACATCATCATCAAATTTCTTTTTAATAAAATGGCTAAAACTGGACTCTAAGCCTGTCTTAAACCAAAATACAGTACACATTTTTTTTGGGTGATAATACATCAATGAAGACAAAAGTCAGAATGTTTTGAACATTTTATTTTCTTACAAGTAGTAAGTAGTGTGACTGTAGTGTCAGGGTAGTCTGTATGTATGTTGATTATGTGCATACATATATATGCACATAAA
>JBBPBX010017134.1:0-12289 GCA_038048925.1 Garcialebias charrua | reverse complement strand
AATTGGAAAAATAAAAATAATCTTAGCATTAATCAGTATAAAAATCTTCTGTTAGATCATATTAGTCTTGAAACAGCATCTGCCGACACATCGGATCAATCTATTTGGCATTCTTTGATCGGCTCCGTTACGTAGTGAGGGTGGGGGTCTGGGATCTGGCCTTGTGGGGCATTGGGGCTGGTGGGGGGGAGGTTGGGGTTTAGGGCGCCGGGGGGGTTGGGGCTGCTTAGGCGGGGAGGACCCTGCCTTTGACCTGGGGAGGACCGGGGGGTTCTGGGGGATGTCTGCCGGGGCGGCATGCGGGCCCTCTGGTGGTCGGCGGCGGCGGTCATGGGTCGCCGGTCGGTGACCCGGCTGTGCTGGGGTGGTTTCGGGGTGGGCGCCGGGAGCTTGGGATTCTGGGGGCGTGTCGTCCCCGGGCTTGGGCCTGTGGGGGTCGGGGGTCTTGAGCTCTGGCGGGCGGGTCGCCGGGCTATGGGCTGGCTGGCGCTCTGGTGCCCGGCTCTGGCCGGGGGCCCTCGGCTCGCTGGTGGGTTGGGGGTTCATGTGCTAGGGGGTTGGGTGTCTGGGGGCGTGACTGGTGGCCAATGGGAGGGGGCGGGTAAACCCAGCCTGGGTGTCTAATGTGTTATGTGTTCTGAAAGTTGTTAATATGAAGGGTGGGTGTAGTATTTCTTCTGGGGTGGGGACTAAGTGGATGTCCTTGATGATGGTCTTGGACTATGCTTGGCCGGTGTGCGGGCCCTGGTTGGGGCCTGTTCTCGGTGCTTCCTGGCTCTGTCGGCGGTTGGGCGGGCGCTCTTGGCCGTGTCGTCCATGTGGGATTTTGTGTCTTCTTGGGCGGCGGGCTGACTGCGGTTCGCAGGGGTCGTGGCGGCCCTGGTGGGTGTGGGCTGTTGGTTCTGCTGTTGGCGGCCCTCGGGACCGTGTCCCTCTCTGGTCTTGATTCAATGGCCTGGCAGTCGGAGAGGTGTTTCTTTTGCCTCGCTCCTTGGGTGGACCTTGGCGAACTGGGGGGGTACGCAGGGTCAGCGGGGGAGCTGACTCGCTGCGGGAGCATTGTTCCTGCAGATATTTTCTCCCCATCCCTCACCACGCACCTCCGCCCTCTTCATCTTAAATTAATACATGTAGGGAATTTGAGTCTCGGGTGTGCTACAACGGTTTTACATCTCTGTTGTTCAGAACCACCTGGGACTCAATTTTATATACACTTTAGACATTCATTCATAAACATCCTCATAAAAGTCACATATAGGGAATGGAATGAGCACTATGGTTATGGGTGGCGGGATGACATCACTCTCGCCCCCATGCCTATGCTCACTCAACATTATGCATTTAGACAATAAGGGCCTGGGTTAGAGTTGGAGTGGAGGGGAAACTGGTACAATGCCAGCCTTTGCTCCTTCTCTTTCCTTTTTAAGTACACTTTAGAACAACACTCACCAACAGTACATTTGGGGACGGGGGTGTGTGTGTCGGGGTCTTGATTTGTTAATTTCAATTTTATTTATTTATGTATTTATTTATATATATATATATTATTTATTTATTTTTCTCTTACCCCCCTGGTTGCCTGGCGGACATTCTGGGGGTGGGCCGTCAGGGGTTGTCCTGGGATGTGGGGGGTTCGAGGCCTGGGGGTTCGCCGTGGGCGGGGCTGGCAGTGCGCTCTCCCTGGGGCTGCTTGGACTCGGGTGTCCTGTCCTGTCCTGTCGGCAGGGCGCGGGTTGGGCCGAATCTTGGATGTCTGCTACTCTCCACCCCAGAATGAATGGGCCTACCTCCTGGGTTTGGATGTGGGCTGCCCCACGTAGGGGGCAGGTACATGTCTTGGACCTAGGGGGTATAGAGTGTGCATCGGGATTATGAATGGAACGTGTCGTTATTGTATGTCTTTCTGTGAGTGAGGGTGAGGATGAGGGTGGGTCTGAGTGAGTGTGTCTGTGTATGAATGTTTAAGTGTCAGGCTGGGACTTGGACTGCCCCCTCTCTGATACTTCTGAGGCTACTAGTGTCGCGCTCCTGCCACGTGGCCCCCTGGTGGGTGTTCCTTTGCCTGCGGGCGTGCTTGGGGCCCTCACTATCTGGGGTTGGGCGCTTGGGCGTTTGTCGGCTCGGCCTGGTGGCTGCCTGGTGGGGCTCGTGTCCTCTGGTCCTTTCGGGTCTTGGCCTGAGGGATGGGCGTCCCCGGTGCCCGGGCCTCGGTGACCGGCCCTGGGGCTACGTCAGTGCAGCGGGCTCCGGCGGGGGCCTATGAATTTGTCGCGTTTGACCCCGGGGGGTCATTGTATGTGGTCGCTGGTGGGATTCGTCCGGTTCTTCCCCTTGGTCGGATCTGGGGAGTGGGCGAGTGGCTCGTCCTGTTCGGGTGGCCCTGGGGACTCTGGGCTCGGGGTCCTTCCTGGAGTCTTGGGCTTTGATCGCCCCTTCGTCTGCCTCGGGCTTTGGGGGGACGGATCTCTGATGCTTCACAGTCGCTACTAAATGTTCTATTGGAGGAACCTTATTCACTTATGCATGCTCACAACCACACACAAATGGATGCAGGGATGTATATGTAGATATATGCAGATATGTAGATGGGTATATGAATGAATATAAATGTATATGTATGTATACTGTATATATATTTGTAGGTATGGGTATGTGTATTTATAGAAATCTACTGCAAGGTCATGAAGATTATTAGTCTTTATGCATGTATGTTTCGTTGCTGTGTTCTGTCATGTGCTTTGCAGGATTGCGGACGGAGGTTAGGTGTGTTTGCCGTGTGCTCTTTTTGTGGATAATTGTTGTTTTGTTGTCTTACTTTCTCTTTTCTTTCTCTCTATTAAAAAAAATACATATTGGAGTGAGAGGATGGCTATAAGGTGAGAAGGGAGGCCATCTATAAATGGAAAAAAAAAAAGAAAAAAAACAGCTCTGCCACAAACAGCTTAATATCTTTAAAATGCAGTAAGTACATAAATATTAATACACAACACATCAAGAGCACTGTATGAAGCTAGGGAGAAAATAACAATCTTAATTGTTGTTGTTTTTATACAAAGTAGTACAATATTATCTTTTAATGCACTTTGGACAATGCAAGATGTTGCTGGAAGGTCCTATTTAAATAAAGTTTATTATTGTTATTCCTGTTAACAATGTATTGCTGTATCGTGCCTTCTTCCAAAGACTTTTTGTATAAAACTTGTGTGCTGATGAAATGAAATGAAAATGAAGGTGTTAATAACAGTGTACAATGATCTGACAGGATAAATGCTAACTCAGGGTGTCATACAACTGTTAAACTGCTACTCAGGGTGTCATACAGATGTTAAACTGCTACTTGGAGTGTCATACAGCTGTTAAACTCCTAGTAAGAGTGTCATACAGCTGTTAAACTGCTACTCAGTGTGTCATACAGGTGTTACACTGCTAGTCAGGGTGTCATACAGCTGTTACACTGCTAGTCAGGGTGTCATACAGCTGTTAAACTGCTATTCAGGGTGTTATACAGTACAGCTGTTAAACTGCTAGTAAGGGTGTGTCATACAGCTGTTAAACTGCTACTCGGGGTGTCATACAGCTGTTACACTACCATACCATACCATTTATTTATAAAGCACTTTAAACAGCGACAAGGCCAACCAAAGTGTTGTACAAACAAACAAACAAACAACAGGCAACACACAACAATGAAGTACAGTATAGAAAATTGACATAAGAACATTGCAGATCATAAATAAAACAACCAAACACAGATCAGCTGGTGTTGAAAGCAACAGAGTACTGTAGTAATGGGTCTTTAGACGGGATTTGAAAACCGAGAGGGAGGGGGCCTGTCTGACGAGCAGCGGTAAGTTGTTCCAGAGTTTTGGGCCTTCTACAGAGAAGGCCCTGTCACATCTGCGTTTAAGATGAGTCCCTGGGACGTTCAAAAGGTCCGCTGACCTCAGAGAACGTGGTGGGACATATGGGTGTATCAAATCAGGGAGAGAGGCGGGGGTGAGACAGTTCAGCAATTTGTAGACATAGAGGAGAATTTTGAACTGGATTCGAAGATGAACCGCTAGCCAGTGCAGGGAGGCCAAGACTGGTGTAATGGGCTCTCTTTTGCCTGTACGTACTGGTAAAAAATCGCCCTGTGATGGACTTGCGGCCCTGTGATGGACTTGCGACCTGTCCAGGGTGTACCCTGCCCCTCGCACTGTGATTGCTGGATATGGGCACCGGCGACCCCCGTGACCCAAAATGGAATAAACGGGTAAAGATAATGGATGGATGGATGGTTAAAAATCGGGCTGCTGCATTCTGGACCAGTTGTAGTCTTGCAATGATGGTCTGACCGTCTGACTGACACCAAACAGGAGGGAATTGCAGTAATCAAGCCTAGAACGAAAAGACATTTTGTGTAATTTTAACAAAAGAGAAATACATCCAGGTTACATACGCAAGAAGAAAATGCTGACCTTAATGAATTTTCTGTTCGGGGTTGCAAAACTTCCTTTTTGGTTGACCAGAAAGAACAAGATGGTAGGCCAGGGATGGACTGATGTGGTTGAGAGCTTTAAAGGGTTACTTGCAGCCCGTTTAAAAGTAGAGCATGCTTTCTAATAATAATAATAATAATAATAATAATAATAATAAATTCAATTTATACCACACTTTTCATTAATAAAAATCTCAAAGTGCTACAACAAATAAAACAAGTGATAAAATCAAGTAAAATCAATAATGATATCAACTAAGATTAAAGACAGAATCATGTGGAGGCAGAATAGGCTTGCTTAAAAAGAAAAGTCTTTAAGCCGTTTTTAAAGTCAACCAGTGACTGTGGAGCTCTCAGGTAGTCAGGGAGGGAGTTCCATAGGCGGGGGGCAGCCACACAGAATGCCCGGTCTCCCATGGTCCTTAATTTGGTTCGTGGAATGTGAAGTAGATTACTGTTCTGTGATCGTAGAGACCGGGTGGATGAATATGGTGCAAGAATGTCCTTTAGATAGTCAGGTGAAGTGCCGTGCAAGCATTGATGGGTAATGAGAGCAGTTTTGTACTGAATTCTGTAGGTGACAGGAAGCCAATGGAGGTTATGGAGAATGGGTGTAATATGTTCAAATTTACGAGCTCTCAACAAATCCTTGCTGCACTGTTTTGAATATATTGAAGCTTCTGAAGATTTTTGCCAGGGATTCCAATAAACAGGGAGTTGCAGTAGTCGAGCCTGGAGGAGACAAAGGCATGGACGAGTTTCTCAGCATCAGAAAAAGTCAGAGATGGGCGAAGTCTGGAGATGTTTCGAAGATGGAAGAAGCAGGTTTTAAACAGATGCTTAATGTGATTTTCAAATGTAAGATGAGAGTCCATTTTTATTCCAAGATTTGTAACAGAGGTGGAGAGGGGGATGTCTTGACCAGAGAAGGAGATTGTTGTTAAAGTTGATGTTTGTATCTGGTGAGGGGTGCCAATCAATATGGCCTCAGTCTTCGAGCAGTTTAATTGAAGAAAGTTCTGATTCATCCATGCCTTTATTTCCTCCAGGCAGGCAGAGAGAACAGTGAGTGAAGATGGAGATGGGGATGATGAGGATGCTCCAGTCCTGATGTAAAGCTGTGTATCGTCGGCATAGCAGTGAAAAGAAATGTTGAACTGATTAATAATTTGACCTAAAGGCAGCATGTAAAGGGAAAACAGCAGGGGCCCCAGAACTGACCCCTGAGGGACACCACAGGAGACACCGACTGTCTGGGAAGTGGCATTGCCAAGACTAACACATTCCAGCCTATCGGAGAGGAAAGATTTGAACCAGTCCAGGACAGTGTCACAGAGACCGACCTCCACATGAAGACGGTGGAGGAGGATACTATGGTCCACAGTGTCGAAAGCTGCAGTGAGGTCAAGGAGGACAAGGATGGAGGGAGAGCTAGTGTCAGCAGCCATGAAGACATCATTGATAACACTCAGCAATGCAGTCTCTGTACTGTGAGCTGCTCTGAATCCAGACTGGATTTCTACTCCCTCACCAGCAACCTTGGCTCGTTTAAAGACTTGGGGTATTAAACAGGTTTTGTGTTCATTGAGGGAGGATGGGTTTTTAAGTCTTACCTTTTAATGTAATGGAGAGAAAAAATATAAATATTTATATATTTTTTAATGATTTAATGTCCATCTTGTATATATATACTGTATGCCTGTATGTCTTTGTTACTGATGTTTGTTTTTCATTGCATGTAAATAAAAAATGTGTCAAGTCTTTCTTTCTTTCTTTCTTTCTTTCTTTCTTTCTTTCTTTCTTTCTTTCTTTCTTTCTTTCTTTCTTTCTTTCTTTCTTTCTTTCTACAAAATTTAGTGTCCTTTTCAAAACACAACACTCAAGTATCATTTGTACGGCTGTGATTTTAAAATAAACCGATGAATAAATAAAATGTGACTTACCTGCTAGTAACAAATGAAACCACATTTCCCACAATGCTTTGCAGTTCCTATCCGGAAGCAAGTGTATATGATTCAAAGAAGGTTTTTTTTCTTTTTTTCTTTTTTTACTTCTAAGCCCATCTTTATTGTTGGCTTCAGTCTTGTGCTTGGGTGTGGGAAGTTTTCGGATGAGGTAGGAATCATTTTATTTTTGAAGCGTTGTGAAAGGTCACACTGAACGTGTTCATTGTTGGAGAAACTTGGTTTATTTAAGATTTACGGTAAAAACAGGTTGGACAACACCTGTCGCTGTTGCGTCAAACACAATCACTGCTCACGTTACAAACATCTTTCTGCTTAAAGTTGGCTGACAAACGTGTTGTTATATTAACTCTTTACTTAGAGATGATGATGGGCAAATGAAGGTTTCTTTTTTAAAGTGCTGGAGCTTGTTTTAATAAAAGATCGAAGCTTACTTTTACTGGACTTTTTCAACACAGCTTTCTTTGGCTCCCTCTACTGGTTAAAAATATGACTGCAGCATGAAATAAAGGGGTCTGGTGGGTGAGAGGACAGTTGTTGGTTTAAATCCCGAGACATTTCTGTCTCACATCGAGTTTCCATTGTACTGATTGAACATATTTTATTCATGAACTCAGATAAAACATCTAATTCTCAACACAACAGCAGTTCAAAATGTGATGCAGAGCTCCAGCTCTTTACATCATGAACAAGTTTGTTTGTTGAGACATCAGATTGTAATTTATGTACACAAACTGAATCTGAATCTAACTCTGTCCTCTTTCTTGAGATAATACAGTGGTGATAATGGACTTCTAAACCAAACACAAACAACACATCAGGTGTTTGTTTCTCTGTTGTTTACCTGCTGTTTGTTTCTCTGTTGTTTACCTGCTTCTCTGTATTTTACCTGCTGTTTGTTTCTCTGTTGTTTGCCTGCTGTTTGTTTCTCTGTTGTTTACCTGCTGTTTGTTTCTCTGTTGTTTACCTGCTGTTTGTTTCACTGTTGTTTACCTGCTGTTTGTTGCTCTGTTTGCCTGCTGTTTTTTTCTGTGTTGTTTACCTGCGGTTTGTTTCTCTGTTGTTTACCTGCTTCTCTGTATTTTACCTGCTGTTTGTTTCTCTGTCGTTTGCCTGCTGTTTGTTTATCTGTTGTTTACCTGCTGTTTGTTTCTCTGTTGTTTACCTGCTGTTTGTTTCACTGTTGTTTACCTGCTGTTTGTTGCTCTGTTTGCCTGCTGTTTTTTTCTGTGTTGTTTACCTGCTGTTTGTTTCTGTTGTTTACCTGCTGTTTGTTTCTCTGTTGTTTGCCTGCTGTTTGTTTATCTGTTGTTTACCTGCTGTTTGTTTCTCTGTTGTTTAACTGCTGTTTGTTTCTCTGTTGTTTGCCTGCTGTTTGTTTATCTGTTGTTTACCTGCTGTTTGTTTCTCTGTTGTTTACCTGCTGTTTGTTTCACTGTTGTTTACCTGCTGTTTGTTGCTCTGTTTGCCTGCTGTTTTTTTCTGTGTTGTTTACCTGCTGTTTGTTTCTGTGTTGTTTAGCTACTGTTTGTTTATCTGTTGTTTGCCTGCTGTTTGTTTCTCTGTTGTTTACCTGTTGTTTGCCTGCTGTTTTTTTCTGTTGTTTACCTGCGGTTTTTTGCTGTTGTTTACCTGCTGTTTGTTTCTGTGTTGTTTACCTGCTTTTGTTGTTGTTGTTGTTGTTGTTGTTGTTGTTGTTGTTGTTGTTGTTGTTAACTGTTTTTTCTGTGTAGTTTACCTGCAGTTTTTCTGTGTTGTTTACCTGCTGTTGGTTTCTCTGTTGTTTACCTGCTGTTTGTTTCTCTGTTGTTTACCTGCTGTTGGTTTTTCTGTTGTTTACCTGCTGTTTGTTTCTTTGTTGTTTACCTGCTGTTGGTTTTTATGTTATTTACCTGCTGTTGTTTCTCTGTTATTTACCTGCTGTTTGTTTTTCTGTTTACCTGCTGTTTTTTTCTCTGTTCTTTATCTGCTGTTTGTTTCTCTGTTGTTTACCTGCCGTTTGTTTCTCTGTTGTTTATCTGCTGTTTGTTTCTCTGTTGTTTACCTGCTTCACTGTTGTTTACCTGCTGTTTGTTTCTCTGTTGTTTACGTGCTGTTTGTTTCTATGTTGTTTACCTGCTGTTTTCTCTGTTGTTTACCTGCTGTTTGTTTCTGTGTTGTTTACCTGCTGTTTATTTTTGTGTTGTTTACCTGCCGTTTTTTCTGTGTTGTTTACCTGCTGTTTTTTCTGTGTTGTTTACCTGCTGTTTGTTTCTGTGTTGTTTACCTGCTGTTTGTTTTCTGTGTTGTTTACCTGCTGTTTGTTTTTCTGTTGTTTACCTGCTGTTTTTTTCTGTTGTTTACCCGCTGTTTCTTTCTATGTTGTTTACCTGCTGTTTGTTTCTGTTGTTTACCTGCTGTTTGTTTCTCTGTTGTTTACCTGCTGTTTGTTTCTGTGTTGTTTACCTGCTGTTTGTTTCACTGTTGTTTACCTGCTGTTTGTTGCTCTGTTTGCCTGCTGTTTTTTTCTGTGTTGTTTACCTGCGGTTTGTTTCTCTGTTGTTTACCTGCTTCTCTGTATTTTACCTGCTGTTTGTTTCTCTGTCGTTTGCCTGCTGTTTGTTTATCTGTTGTTTACCTGCTGTTTGTTTCTCTGTTGTTTACCTGCTGTTTGTTTCACTGTTGTTTACCTGCTGTTTGTTGCTCTGTTTGCCTGCTGTTTTTTTCTGTGTTGTTTACCTGCTGTTTGTTTCTGTTGTTTACCTGCTGTTTGTTTCTCTGTTGTTTGCCTGCTGTTTGTTTATCTGTTGTTTACCTGCTGTTTGTTTCTCTGTTGTTTAACTGCTGTTTGTTTCTCTGTTGTTTGCCTGCTGTTTGTTTATCTGTTGTTTACCTGCTGTTTGTTTCTCTGTTGTTTACCTGCTGTTTGTTTCACTGTTGTTTACCTGCTGTTTGTTGCTCTGTTTGCCTGCTGTTTTTTTCTGTGTTGTTTACCTGCTGTTTGTTTCTGTGTTGTTTAGCTACTGTTTGTTTATCTGTTGTTTGCCTGCTGTTTGTTTCTCTGTTGTTTACCTGTTGTTTGCCTGCTGTTTTTTTCTGTTGTTTACCTGCGGTTTTTTGCTGTTGTTTACCTGCTGTTTGTTTCTGTGTTGTTTACCTGCTTGTTGTTGTTGTTGTTGTTGTTGTTGTTGTTGTTGTTGTTGTTGTTGTTAACTGTTTTTTCTGTGTAGTTTACCTGCAGTTTTTCTGTGTTGTTTACCTGCTGTTGGTTTCTCTGTTGTTTACCTGCTGTTTGTTTCTCTGTTGTTTACCTGCTGTTGGTTTTTCTGTTGTTTACCTGCTGTTTGTTTCTCTGTTGTTTACCTGCTGTTGGTTTTTATGTTATTTACCTGCTGTTGTTTCTCTGTTATTTACCTGCTGTTTGTTTTTCTGTTGTTTACCTGCTGTTTTTTTCTCTGTTCTTTATCTGCTGTTTGTTTCTCTGTTGTTTACCTGCCGTTTGTTTCTCTGTTGTTTATCTGCTGTTTGTTTCTCTGTTGTTTACCTGCTTCACTGTTGTTTACCTGCTGTTTGTTTCTCTGTTGTTTACGTGCTGTTTGTTTCTGTTGTTTACCTGCTGTTTTCTCTGTTGTTTACCTGCTGTTTGTTTCTGTGTTGTTTACCTGCTGTTTATTTTTGTGTTGTTTACCTGCCGTTTTTTCTGTGTTGTTTACCTGCTGTTTTTTCTGTGTTGTTTACCTGCTGTTTGTTTCTGTGTTGTTTACCTGCTGTTTGTTTTCTGTGTTGTTTACCTGCTGTTTGTTTTTCTGTTGTTTACCTGCTGTTTTTTTCTGTTGTTTACCCGCTGTTTCTTTCTATGTTGTTTACCTGCTGTTTGTTTCTTTGTTGTTTACCTGCTGTTTGTTTCTGTGTTGTTTACCTGCTGTTTGTTTCTGTGTTGTTTACCTGCTGTTTGTTTCTGTGTTGTTTACCTGTTGTTTGTTTCTCTGTTGTTTACCTGCTGTTTCTTTCTGTGTTGTTTACCTGCTGTTTGTTTCTGTGTTGTTTACCTGCTGTTTGTTTCACTGTTGTTTACCTGCTGTTTTTTTCTGTGTTGTTTACCTGTTGTTTACCTGCAGTTTTTTCTGTTGTTTACCTGCTGTTTGTTTTTCTGTTGTTTGCCTTCTGTTTGTTTCTCTGTTGTTTACCTGCTGTTTGTTTCTCTGTTGTTTACCTGCTGTTTTTTTTCGGTGTTGTTTACCTGTTGTTTACCTGCTGTTTTTTCTGTTGTTTACCTGCAGTTTTTTTCTGTTGTTTACCTGCTGTTGTTTTCTGTGTTGTTTACCTGCTGTTTGTTTTTGTGTTGTTTACCTGCTGTTTTTGTTGTTGTTGTTTACAGTTTTTTCTGTGTAGTTTACCTGCTGTTTTTTCTGTGTTGTTTACCTGCTGTTTGTTTCTGTGTTGTTTACCTGCTGTTTGTTTCTCTGTTGTTTACCTGCTGTTTGTTTCTCTGTTGTCTGCCTGCTGTTTGTTTTTCTGTTGTTTACCTGCTGTTTGTTTCTGTGTTGTTTACTTGCTGTTTGTTTCTCTGTTGTTTACCTGCTGTTTGTTTATCTGTTGTTTGCCTGCTGTTTGTTTTTCTGTTGTTTGCCTACTGTTTGTTTTTCTGTTGTTTACCTGCTGTTTGTTTTTCTGTTTTTTACCTGCTGTTTCTTTCTCTGTTGTTTACCTGCTGTTTGTTTATCTGTTGTTTACCTGCTGTTTGTTTCTCTGTTGTCTGCCTGCTGTTTGTTTCTCTGTTGTCTGCCTGCTGTTTGTTTTTCTGTTGTTTACCTGCTGTTTGTTTCTGTGTTGTTTACCTGCTGTTTGTTTTTCTGTTGTTTACCTGCTGTTTGTTTATCTGTTGTTTGCCTGCTGTTTGTTTATCTGTTGTTTGCCTGCTGTTTGTTTCTCGGTTGTTTACCTGCTGTTTCTTTCTATGTTGTTTACCTGCTGTTTGTTTCTCGGTTGTTTACCTGCTGTTTCTTTCTATGTTGTTTACCTGCTGTTTGTTTCTGTGTTGTTTACCTGCTGTTTGTTTCTCTGTTGTTTACCTGCTGTTTTTTTTCTGTGTTGTTTACCTGTTGTTTACCTGCTGTTTTTTTCTGTTGTTCACCTGCAGTTTTTTTCTGTTGTTTACCTGCTGTTTGTTTTTCTGTTGTTTGCCTTCTGTTTGTTTCTCTGTTGTTTACCTGCTGTTTGTTTCTCTGTTGTTTACCTGCTTTTTTTTCTGTGTTGTTTACCTGTTGTTTACGTGCTGTTTTTTCTGTTGTTTACCTGCAGTTTTTTTCTGTTGTTTACCTGCTGTTTGTTTCTGTGTTGTTTACCTGCTTTTTGTTTTTGTGTTGTTTACCTGCTGTTTTTGTTGTTGTTGTTTACTGTTTTTTTCTGTGTAGTTTACCTGCTGTTTTTTCTGTGTTGTTTACCTGCTGTTTGTTTCTGTGTTGTTTACCTGCTGTTTGTTTCTGTGTTGTTTACCTGCTGTTTGTTTTTCTGTTGTTTACCTGCTGTTTTTTCTGTGTTGTTTACCTGCTGTTTGTTTCCGTGTTGTTTTCCTGCTGTTTGTTTCTGTGTTGTTTACCTGCTGTTTGTTTCTGTGTTGTTTACCTACTGTTTGTTTCTGTGTTGTTTACCTGCTGTTTGTTTCTGTGTTGTTTGCCTGCTGTTTGTTTTTCTGTTGTTTACCTACAATTTGTTTATCTGTTGTTTGCCTGCTGTTTGTTTCTCTGTTGTTTACCTGCTGTTTGTTTTTCTGTTGTTTACCTGCTGTTTGTTTATCTGTTGTTTGCCCGCTGTTTGTTTCTCTTTTGTTTGCCTGCTGTTTGTTTTTCTGTTGTTTACCTGCTGT
>JBBPBX010017133.1:25101-47212 GCA_038048925.1 Garcialebias charrua | reverse complement strand
TGGCAAAAACCAATGCAGACATGTTCCTGTTTTTGATTTTCTACATCTACCTTATAATCTGTCTGTTTTGCTACTTTGATATCTTTGTTTTAACTTGTTAAAAAAAAAAAAAAATCTGTATTTCTCTCTTATGATTGTCTATTGTTGATTGTCCAAGGAAAATCCACTGTTGCTGTTGTCATCATTCTTTAGTTTGTAGCCAGGTCTCTCTTGTAAATGAGTCCTCGAGGCTCAATGAGATTAACCTGCCTAAATAAAGGTTGAATGAATATATAATTTTCTCCCATTTATTTATTTATTCAAGTTTTATGCTTTTTTTTTATAATTGTCTACTACTGTCAACATACTACAGTATGTTAAAAACCGGTCTCTCATGTAAATGAGTCTTCGGGAATCGGTATGCAAATTAGGCAATGACGTCATCAAGCAACTTTTAGGACCGCCAATAGCGACGTTCCTTACTGAGGAGTTGGAATTACAATGTATGAATGTAACCTGAGAATGAATAATAACAATATATAAGGTGTACTTCGTGTTTCTATCATATAAACCTGAGCAACATAAAAACACATATAGTAAAACTCGTTTCCAGACGAACTAGTTACATAACCTGAAAACGCTCAGCTTCCGCGTTCCATTCCGCCTCGTTCAGACGCTGCGACAACATCATAGGAAACCGTCCTGACTGATGGCTGCCGTCGTTCTTCTCTGAAATTTGTCTCTTCTTTTTATTTGGTGGAAGAGTGCTATGTCTTCAGGAATGACGGGACAAACGCGGTACCTTTCCATTTTCTTCTAAATTAATTTAGTATCGAGCGGAGCGACGCGTTACCATGCTAGAAATGGTATGCTAACGTGTTAGCATGTTAAAAGCGACGTGCTAACGTGTTAGCTTCGCCGTAGAGCTAATAGTAGCGCGATAACTTGCCTGTAGGCTGTGAGTGAGATATGATTTTTTATATAGTTAGGCCTAAACGTGGATTTAAGTTATTTGATGTTACTTTGGCGTTTTTGATTCGTTAAGAATACTATTTAAATCGGAAGTGGATGCATTAAAAAAATACCAGTACATATACATAATAGTAGTTTCAGACTGATGCTATGTTAGCCTAGCCTGTTAGCGTAATGAAAGATTTGCTCGGTTTAAACAACTTTTGGTCCAAGGTTGCAGATCTTAATCTACCTTTAATGTGTGTTTATTGAATATAGCTGTTGTAAAAAATGTATTATTGTTAATTCTGAAGTGCATATGTTTTATCAACGCAATTCAAACACTGTCAAGAGTCCATCTTTTATTTTTCCCCATTTTGTGTCAGATGGTTTTTATAAATTTGACTCCGTATTGTTATTATAAAACCCCAAATTACAAGGTCCCTAAATCAAAACGTTCTAATTTAGTTTTCTGGTAACTGTGCAGATATTACACAATAGTATAAAGGAGAGGTACAGTTTCTCCCCATAAGTTCATTTAGCTAAAAGTGTTCACAATGAGAAAATTTGAGTTTGTGTTTTATTTATTTTTTCCCAGCTGCCTAACGAGTCGTTGGGATAAGCCGGCCCAGCCTAAAGAGAGTGTAGATGTGCAGCAGCAGAGGAGTGTTGGAAATGCAGCTCTCCCTGTTTCCATACCAGGAGTCTGTGGCTCTTCTGGACCGATCAGCACCGTCTCTCAGCCACCGGAAACAGGAGAAAAGCCGGCACAGGGAGGAGCCGAGCTGGCAGCAGCCATGGCTGCTAAAATAAATGCCATGTTAATGGCAAAAGGAAAGCTTTTGACCCCTCCTCCATTGCCTGCAAAGGTGCTGCTTTTAAATATTTAGATACAAGTGTAGCCTTTGTTTGTTTTATGTAATGCCAAGGAACCGACTTTATTCTCTATCTCTTAATTTTTTTTCCTCATCATTTAGATGCATACAAGTATCCCTGTACCAGCTGCTGTAGAGGAAATGGTGGTGACAGAAGTCGACATAAATGATGTGCCGTTAAATAGCAGAGACCTTCTTACCAAAGGCAAAACTCAAGAGGAGGTAAATAGAAAACATTTACACAAAGCCTTGGGGGAAGTTGATTTGAAAAGTTGCAACATCACCTTAAAAATTCATCATATTGATTCTATTTTTCTTTTCTTCTTTTTTTTGTTTCTCAGATCAGGTTGTTCAGTGGAGCTGTGGTCTCGACTAAAGGTCATTACATGGCAGACGTTGAAAAGGGAAAAATAGGAGGGTATGTATGCAACTCATTTCATTTGATGTTTTCCTAAACTTTTAAATAAAAAGTACAACAAATATCTTTTTTTGCCAACACAGCAGGGTAAAAGCTGTGCAGTAATTTACACTTTAGGTATTTTATCAACCCATAATGTGTGGCTAAACACGCTACTTTAAACGGCTGGTCTTAATGCTCAGCTCAGTTGTTTTTTTGTTTTTGCTTAAATTGTCT
Organism: Garcialebias charrua; assembly: GCA_038048925.1. Taxonomy (NCBI): domain Eukaryota; kingdom Metazoa; phylum Chordata; class Actinopteri; order Cyprinodontiformes; family Rivulidae; genus Garcialebias; species Garcialebias charrua. Next base: position 44,773 of record JBBPBX010017133.1, on the reverse strand, counting down.
GTTTCTGTGTGGTCATTCAGATTATAATGTAAATGTGACCTCCATTAGACTCCAGCGTGAACAGTCCACAGTTCTGAAGTGACCTGCAAAATAAGACGTGATGTCACACCCAGCGCGTTGTTTATAGAAGGATATACGGATGCTGCCTATGTTGGCATATGTGGATCAGTTCTGAAGTTGTGCAATCAGAACCAATTAAATTATCTAAGATGATTGTTTTGTCCAATAATTCCATTGCTTACTATAGTGCAGAATTATACTTCTCGAACAGGATCAACTGTAAGTATGAACAAACTGTTATGAATCCCGTTCATAATGTTGGCACTGATAGAGTCCAACGCTGATATCAGATGTAGATTGTCACTCATCAGGACATAATGAGGAAAAAGACAAAGCAACTGGACTTATGCAGCTGAAGGCGTGGAGTTCTGAGCTTTAATCTGCACAAAGATCAATATTTGGATCAATTCACATCTGACCTCACTGATGAAATGAGACATGAGTGTTCAGACTGAGGTCACCCTGAAAAGCACAAGATATGGATCTTGATTCCGAACCACAGGTGAAGACCTGGGTCGGATTTGAAATAAATCCGATTTGTCCTGTTCAGACTTTCATAAGAAAATCAGATATGGGTCGCTTCTGCTTGCAGGGTGTTATACACAGTATAATAATACTAATTATTATATAATTATACATTATAATCTGTAGTAGGTAGCTTTAGCTAGTTTAAGCTACACCAAAAGACAGCCTGCACCCAGCTGTTATGAGAAACAACTGTGATGTAGAAAAGACACTGAAATATTAAAATATGTACATCTGAACTGGGACCATGTACATTTTAACCACGTGTGTTAATCTATGTTTAACTGATGACTACTTTTATTTTCTTTTTGATTCTACATTGGTCTCTGGACAAACAGAGTACCGGTACAAGTTTTTTTTTCTTCAAATTTGTTATATTTGTTAGTACGGATGACTAAGTACCGGTACTGGGAGTTAACTGCTCTGTTTTCAGAGGAACAAAGCGGTTGCACATTCTGGTTGTTTGTGATACCGCTCCACAGGTTGTATAGCAGCTACTGATTTTGTAGACAAAACAATTTTTTAACTTGTTCACATCAAGCTCACAGGTTAACTCATCCTTCCTGCTGTTTGTGTGTGTTATTGTGTAACTTTTGTTTTAATGTTTTGGTTAAAAATGTTGACCGTGCATCTTGTAGATCGGTTGCCTCTCAGCATGAAGGTTGCAGGTTTGTTTCCCAGTCCGGGACCTTTCAGGGTGGTCTTGTTCTCTCCATGCACATGTAGATTGCACTCTTTGTTTTATCAGACAGTAAAGTAAGTTTGAGATAAATACAACACAGGTGAACAGCATGTTAGTTGACCAACAATCTACCGTTTTGAAAAATAAAAATCAAGAATCTATGTCCAAATGATAAACACAAACACTCAAATTACTAAAACAGTGTACGGTAAATAAGGCACCTGGAACATGTCAACAACTCATAAAGTATCCGCTCATTCTCAATCAGTTTCTTTTTAGTAGAAACGTTTCACCCTCACTCCAGAGGGCTTCGTCAGTCAGAGCAGTCCAAAGCAAACTGAAGCTACCCCACCAAGTAAACAACTTAAGTGGACCAACCAGTTTGCTGTAGCCAAGATGGTTTCTGGGGGCTTGTCCCTCGTCGACTCCTCCCAGGCAGGCAGACATGTCCAAAGTGGTTCAAGACAGAAAGTTAAAGGTTCAGTCTGCAGTTTCTGTAGAACATCAGCACTTAGAAAAAATTTCAACAAGCAAAGCATTCTGATCCCTCCCCCTCAGAGCCATATATGGCTCTGCCCCCTTGTGGTCTGTTAAAATTCAAATTCAAGCTCTGTTTTTATTGGCTGATTCAAATTCAAGCTCGGTTTTTATTGGCTGGTTACAAACTTTGTTTTTATTGGATGGAAAATGGCGGGTCACTTTTTCTTTTTAGAAATGCTTATTTACCACCTGGAGAAGCAAGGGGACAATATTTTTTTTTAGTTTTTTTCAGAGATTACCTCTCTAACATCAATCTAGTGACAGAGTGAAGAAATATGTTAAAAATATATTGTTAGAAAAGTTACATATAGTAGCTTTAAGTTGTTTACTTGGTGGGGTAGCTTCAGTTTGCTTTGGACTGCTCTGACTGACGAAGCCCTCTGGAGTGAGGGTGAAACGTTTCTACTAAAAAGAAATTGTCCAGATGAACTGATTGAGAATGAGCAGATTTGATACCTGGACTATTGAGAATGAACTTTCTGTTCAACTCATAAAGTAGTAGACGCACACCAGATTTGTGTGTACTGCTTTATTTTAATTTATAAATGCACCACACACTTTTCTCTTGAATATATTTGTACTACACTGTCTTTTTGCCTTGAGTAAATGGTAATACTTTTGTGTAAAACCTGATTTATACTTGGAAAAATGAAGAGTTGATGTGATCTGAGCTTTACATCAATTTTATATTTTGTGTGCGTTTTCTTTTTTTTAATAAATGCAAATAAAAGGGTTTAATGTTTCTGACTACTTCCCCTTCAGGCAGAGACCTCTGTATCTACACGTTCAGGGAAAGACTCAGGATCATGTCAACAGTGAGTATGGGGTGGAATGGGATTAACCCGTCTAAATAAAGGTTGAATGAGTAGATGCTGTTTTAAAGAAGCCAAACCTGGCTCGTTTTCATTTAAAATCATAATTTCTAAACTTTAGTTTTTGTTTTTCTGCTATGTCAGAGGCTGTGTTGAGGATAAAGGAGATAATTTCTGAAGAAGTGTTGAGAGCCTCGGCAGAATCAGGACAGCAGGTTCCAGTGATCCCCCCGCTCACCCTTTACCCTCAGCCTCCTCGGCCGGTTATCACCTCTCCTGTGCCACGAATGCCCAACACGAACTCTGTGCCGGGTCTAGGACACCGACCAGCAGCTCCTCACACAGGGGTAGGTTGTCTTCACCTGAGTGGCAATTCAGATCTTTGCAACGGAGGTTAAGAAAGTGAGGCAGATGAAGGTTATGTTGCCTTCACTGATACCCACCTCCAAAATAAACGAGCAAAGAGAACATCCATGGTCTGCAGGGAAACGCCGTGGATGACTGCATTTGCTAACATTCAAATCCATCTAACTTTTGTTACCTTTAAATGAACATATTGATTAAAAATAAATATATATATTTTATATCTATAGAGTTTTGTGCACACAAAGATCTTTGTGGGTTTGGACCAAGCATTGCCTTCATTCAACGTAAAGGAAAAGGTTGAAGGTCCGTCAGGGACGTACCTGGCTCACATCCAGATTGAGACGGGGGCTCGGATCTTCCTCAGGGGGAAAGGATCTGGTTACATAGAACAAGCATCCAAACGCGAGTCTTTTGAGCCTCTTTACATCTACATCGGGTATGTGCTGTCATCACAAACCTCATGACGTTTCATATAAGGAGTATTTCTTTAAAGGTATTGTGACATGATTTTGTAAATTTGAACATTTGTCAGAACATATATATCTTATATCATTGAGCTCTGGTCGTTTTTGCATAATAAATTATAAATATGTAAAATTTTTATTCTAAATTATGGTAATGTTTTTCTCTGGTACTTGCTGGGATACGCCCCTAAAATTCCGCGCATTTCCGCAATACGTCATCACCAGTCGTCGTCGCCAGTCATCAACGTCACAACGGGCAGAAGGCAGAGCCTTGCCCGTTTGTTTTGTGTGTTAACTGCTTGCCATAGAATTCATTTCCTGAAAGATCGCCTCTTTTTTTTGTGTAACTTGAAAAATGCCGTCACGTTGTAGCGCATTTGGGTGTTCTAATATCAGCAGTGAACAAGTGATTCTTCACAAATTTCCAAAAGATGAGAAACTTCGACAAGAATCAGAATGGACCAGACAAGGACCGGTGGGTTCCTACTCGTATGTCTGCAGCGACCATTTTACTGCCGATTGTTATCTGGAAAGACCTGGTTTACAAGAATCTTTTGGATTACCAGTAAGATTCAGAAGACTTTTAAAACCGGATGCTATTCCTACTATTTTTAAAAGAAAATCTACAGAAGAAAGTCCCACAGGAGCTACCATGCAAACAACGCAGGGACCATCGGAAGACTGTCCAGGAGATGAGTAAGTCTTTGTGTAAACATAATCGGAGGTGTGTAGTGTTTTAGATTCTAAACTATATATTTTACGTGAGTTCATGTTGTTTTACTTTATACACTGTGAGTGTATGAAGCCAATTATCACGGCAGATTATTTATGTTCGCTGCTAACAAGCTAGCCGAATCAGTAGCACACACACTTTTCTAATAATGTATTTTTAAATTATGTCTGCATCTGTAGTTTCTTTTTATTCGGGGAGGGATATTAATGAGAGTTTTGGATGATTTACTGTCTTAAAATGATATATCGCTGACGCAACCGGTAATAAAAAGCCGAGGTAGCAGCTAACACACTAGCCGAGATACAGTACAGGCCACGTTGCTATTTATGTATTTTTAAATTATGTCAGCGCAATCAGGTAACATCTGTTGTTTTCTTTGTATTCGGGGAGTGTTTATTAATGAGAGTTTTGGAAGATTTACCAGACGTGACCGGTGTCAGGGACTCTGTTTGCCAAGATGGCTGCTAAGAAACATTAGCCGAGAGCCCGGAGCAAACACGTTGCTAATAATGTATTTTTAAATTATGTCTGCGCGATCAGGTAACATCTGTAGTTTCTTTTTATTCGGGGAGGGATATTAATGAGAGTTTTGGATGATTTACTGTCTTAAAATGATATATCGCTGACGCAACCGGTAATAAAAAGCCGAGGTAGCAGCTAACACACTAGCCGAGATACAGTACAGGCCACGTTGCTATTTATGTATTTTTAAATTATGTCAGCGCAATCAGGTAACATCTGTTGTTTTCTTTGTATTCGGGGAGTGTTTATTAATGAGAGTTTTGGAAGATTTACTGTCTTAAAATGATATATCTCAGACGTGACCGGTGTCAGGGACTCTGTTTGCCAAGATGGCTGCTAAGAAACATTAGCCGAGAGCCCGGAGCAAACACGTTGCTAATAATGTATTTTTAAATTATGTCTGCGCGATCAGGTAACATCTGTAGTTTCTTTTTATTCAGGGAGGGTTCATTAATGAGAGTTTTGGATGATTTACTGTCTTAAAATGATATATCTCAGACGCAATCGGACATGCTCCCCATTATTATTTAAATGCACGTTGGAGCGTGCCTTCCCGTAGTCACGTAGGCACGTCACAATGAAGTTTTTGCGGAAATGCGCAGATTTTTAGGGGCGTATCCCAGAGAAAAAAACTACCATAACTTGGAATAAAAATTTAATATATTTATAATTTATTTTGCAAAAACGAACAGAGCTCAATGATATAAGATATATATGTTCTGACAAATATTCAAATTTACAAAATCATGTCACAATACCTTTAAAGACCGTGTAAAGTGAATTTCAACATTTTCTTCAATAAACATTATAAATGTCATAATTGTAATCTTGTAAATGAGTAAAAAGTCTCAAAATTGTAGCTCAATTAATTTTGGAGTTATAGAGCAAACTGTGTATAAAGATATTTCTGTTTCAGGATTTTTTAGGCGTGTTTTAAATGTGACCGCGTTTCGTCACGCGGTCTTCTTAAGTATAGCCCCACCCCCTGCAGCTCCAGCCGTATAAATTCGCCTCGGTGGAGCCGTTCACTCGCGAATCGCAGATAGCATCAGATAGCAATAGCATAGATATTTTGTTCATTGTTAGCTAGCTAATCAATTATGCCTCGTTCGTGCATCTTCCCTGGATGTCGCAATGGTCAGGGCACCCGTACAAATCATAACGTGTTTTTATACCGCGTGGTTTTATACTGAGTATCTGTAATGCCTGGATAGGTCAATGGATAAAGCGTTTGCCTTCCGTCCCAAACCTTATGGGTTCAATTCCCGCATGGTACAACTTTTTTTTTTTTTTTATTCATTCCAGATTAAAAACACACAAGAAAACTATTTACAAAAACAGCGTAACTCTTGGAAAAAGTAGCTGCTGTTACAGACAGAACTCAGATAAAAACAGAGCAGGTTTACTGGCTCTGCTGTCTGCCTCTCCACACACAGCTCAGCTGCAGGCCGCAGTACTGCGCTGAAACCACGCCCACGCGCTGACACGCCCCCACAGTTTCAGACCAAGGGAAAATTATGTTTTTTCATGATTTTTGAGACTTAATTTTATAAGGAAAACAATGTTTTTAATCAGTCAGATTTATATGGGTGATTAATAACACATATTTATGCCATGTGACAAACTAAAAACACATTTAATTTCACTTTACACTGTCTTTAAACAAATCATTTCTAACTGTCTCATCGGAGCCCCGTTTGTTTCGTTGTGAATCACTTGCTTCATCAGATTACAACAGTAGCTTTTTTTTTGTGTTGTAGCCACCCAAACACAGCTGGTCTGGAGTCTGCAAAGAAACTTGCAGAGAGCCTGCTGGAAACTGTAAGTTTGGCTTCTTGTTTTTGACGTCACGAGTCGATCTGTTTGGAGGTATAAGAAGGTGAAACTACTGAAGTGCGTAGTTTTCACCGATACCCACCTCCTACATTGAATGTGGTAGTGTGAACCACCTGATCTCCAGTTATAGATCTCCAGTGCTCTGCACCTACCCACAAACCCATTAGTGAAACCAGTTGATGTAGTCTTTGTTGAATTTGCTGTGTTCATGAATCAGTTTTCGTTTTTCTTTATTTTCCAGGTGAGAGCTGAACACACTCAGATGATGTCGATGTACACTGCCACAGGCTCGACACAACGTGAGTAATCTGTTACCTGCTGGACCAGGGCTTCTGCAGGACATGAAGTCACTGAGTGGGTTTAACCTAATTTTGGAGCTTTAAAAAAAGCTTCTTTTTTTTTTTTTTATATCAGGGGATTTGCTATGATTCATTAATGTGGAACCATTTTACCGGCAGTTGTGGTTTCTTTATGGTCAGTTGAAACCCTTTCAACTACACATTTGAGTAAAAATCATTAGGGGCAGAGACAAAATGATTAAATGCAGTTAAAGTGGCTGGAAAAGTCTCACTTATTCAATGTGTTAAAGCTCCACATCAACCCAGCTGAGTTCTGCTCCACGCCTCTTGGTTCCACTTCAGCAAGTTGGAATTGAAAGAAAAGCTCAGAACTAAGGGACATGACTTCATCTTCAGTAAAACAAACGAGCAAAAAAAAACATCTAATAGTTTCAGTGTTGGATGTCTGTATTGTTTTTGATTAATAAATCTTTTCATGACCATTTTTGTTGCTCAATGTTAAGCTGAAGCTGTCAAAATTCACTTCATGATCCGTGTGGTTTATGCTCTTCTCTGTCATCTCTGTGTACCCAGCTCTTGGATATCCATCCAACAGCAGCTACACTAACCAGGCGTCCTGGTATAACTACTCAGCCAACGGCTATGCTGGCGGCTACGCTGCGTATCCTGGAGCCACTGGTTATTGGAGTAATCCTGATGGTTCCCCGAGTAACGTGTCCACCAACCCTCCATCTTCTCAGACCATGGTCCAGTATCCGGTGTGTCCCAGGAAACCACATCCATACCTAGTGCAGGTATTTGCTTCAGATCAGTACCTCCAGAGCTACACATTTTTATGAAAGAAAACATGTAATCGTGAAATAAAACCACAGGAAGATTAAAAGGATTTCACGAGTCACTGGATGAGTTTGTAGTTTTAAGAACAAAAGGTAAAACAAGAAGTCTCTGAGCTTTGGGACAATTGTGGTTTCCTCATCGGTTTGTTTATGTTGTTGTGTTTTAAGGACCCAGGCAGCAGCGAGACGGTGGATCCTGAAGGGTCTTTGAGCCTTGCAGCTGACACAAGTCCCAAACGTCATGTTCAGAACGAGCAGGTCAGCTGAAGTCATTCCTGTTTGAGTTACAGTCAGAATGTTGTGATCAGATCTGCTGAGAAGCTTCAGGTGTTGCTGCTTCATCCTTGAAATCATTGCCTAAAGCCTGAAATACACCTGAGCGTCCTTAGGTACGCCACTCTACGCGTGCATTTTGTGCGCATGTGTTTTGCTGCTATACTTCATAAACTATCGGCTTTCAAACGCTCGCTTTCTCCTTGTTGTAATATGAGCAGCTGCGCACGGAGGGGACTCAACTGAGCTCGCTGATTGGTCACTTGCTGCTATACTTCAGAAACTATCAGCTTTCAAACGCTCGCGTTCTCCTTGTTGTAATATGAGCAGCTGCGCACGGAGGGGACTCAACTGAGCTCGCTGATTGGTCACTTGCTGACACGCCTACTGAAATGATTGACAGCTTTCAGTCAGCTCATGTAGCTCGCTGAAGACCGCGGCGGTGTTCTGATGCGGTGTTTCTACTATATATGTTATAAAAAGTTCTCTCAGAAATAAAAATAATAACAGGGAGTGCTTTTCCTGCAGCACACAGCCCACCAGGGATATTTAAAACATCGCGCACCCAGGTAGGACCTGAATTCATTCATTTCATTCATCGAGTGAACGGAGGAAGAAGTGATTACTTGACTTTAGGCAAAAAAACAAAAGAAAAGGCCCGATCAGCGATAAAGAAGGGGAATTTATTTCATTTGTGTAACATACAAAACAGTCCGGCGCCGGGGAAGTTTATGGTCAGACACCGCGCATCGCGCACGCGGACGTAAAAAAAAAGCTTTGCGCGTATGTGCCCTGAGGGGCTACGCGGGGCTACGCTTTTGCCTTGACGTACGTACGTTGCGTATAGGCGTATCGTGAGAACGCTCAAGTGTATCTCGGCCTTAAAGATAAACATTTGTTTGTTGGGTGCACTTTGGAAAGCGTTTAAAGTCCAGTTTTGTTTTCTCGCAGCGTGGCAGCTGCGCTCCAGAAGGTCCTGTTCACCTGGAGTCCACGCTCCCTTCCTCCAGTGTTGGAGAAGAGAAAGCAGAAAGGTTGGACCGTAGTTATCTTTGTCATCTTTATTTTTATTTTATTGTGCATTATTTTAAAGTTTTTGTTACTTTCAGAGTTCTGATGCCTCCACCTCCGCCTCCCTTTGTGGCGCCGCCTCCCTTTGTGGCTCCGGCTCCCTTTGTGGCTCCGGCTCCCTTTGTGGCTCCGCCTCCCTTCGTGGCTCCGCCTCCCTTCGTGGCTCCGCCTCCTTTCGTGGCTTCGCCTCCCTTCGTGGCTTCGCCTCCCTTCGTGGCTCCGCCTCCCTTCGTGGCTCCGGCACCCTTCGTGGCTCCGGCTCCCTTCGTGGCTCCGGCTCCCTTCGCGGCCCCGCCTCCAGTTGTGGCCCCGCCTCCTGTTGTGGCTCCGCCTCCTGTTGTGGCTCCGCCTCCCGTTGTGGCTCCGCCTCCCGTTGTGGCTCCGCCTCCCGTTGTGGCTCCGCCTCCCTTTGTGGCTCCGGTTCCTGTGACGCGCAAGAGGCCGGTGGATGCTACGACGGAGGATCCGCCGGACCTGCAGAACGCCGCCGCGTCGTTGGGTATGCATTTCTTCATTCCCAAATATTCTGAGCCTGAATACTCGGATGTTTCTTCTGTGGAGCTGTCTAATGCATGAAGTAGCACCTCCTCCCACGGAGCACCGGGGGAGGAGTGGAGGACGTGTATGGCTCTCACCTGTGGCTGAACTCACTAACACACTTTTCTTGTATATGTTTTTTTGTCTTTCCCCTGTTTTCTCTCTCAACATGTCCCCGGACGGGCTGGTAATGGATGTGTGCTCTGCTGCCGTTTCATTTGATCTCTTCCCTCCCCCCGCCCCCCCGGCCTGGGATCAAACCAACTGAAAAACCACCGCTTATGTGGGGCTCCTCATGGGTTTCTCTTTGACCTCCCCCACACCTCTCTTTTCTTATGTCTCCCACTTTCCTGTTTTTCTCTCTCTGTGTTTTTATTGTGCTCTTACAGATGTTGAAGAAGACGTGTGCGTGAAGAGGATTAAGGTGAACCTGGACACTACGGGGCTCGTGCCCTACGACGGAGACTCCTCAGACGAGGAGGATGAGAGGACTCACAGCAGTAAGACAGAAAACTCATGACCTCAGCTGGTCCCCATTGTCCTGAAATACTCAGTCAACATCAGGCCCAAACTGTCCAGAAAAGGAAAAGTCTACCCTTTAAACACTGTGCACAAAATACAGCAACTTAAAAGTCGCCTCTCGCTGCGCTGCGGCTGTTGGAGACGTTCAGGAGTCTCAAAACTGCAACACGTTCTCTGTTGTGGTCTCGACAAATTCTGACTGTAGCCAGAGAGCCTCTGCTGCTCACGCAAGGAAACTGAGACACAAATGCTTCGAGACATTCTGGAGTCTCCCTCGCAAATTCTCTTCACCAACCAGTCGCAGTCCAGTGACATGCTTCAACAAAACGAGGTTCTGTTTGCTCTTATTTCTTTTAGTTGTTTGAATCAGTCGGAACCTCTTGAACACATCGAACTGACACGTTGAACCTGTTGGTTTAGTGAGTTGAAGGTGAGCACGTTTAAACTCCCGCCTGTTCATGTAAATGTAGAAATGTTCGTTCATCTGTCTGTAATCAGCCAGTCTTGTAGCCACAGGTTGAAAATCTTCCAGGTGGGGTTTTTAAAAAAAATCCCTAAATTTTACCTTTTTTAAATTTCTTTTTATTTATGTTTTAGTTTGTTCTGTTGGTTAGTTTTTTTTCTTGCACCTTTAATCCAAATTTAAATTATGTCCTTTAAAAAAGGTAAAATTAAACCTTGTCACTTCAAAACAGTCCATATTTAGCAACTACACATTAAAGTCAGGGAGGACAGAGGGTAGACTTTTCCCTTTAAGACGTGAATACAACCGTAGAATAAACTCTTTTCTGCTTTTAGTTATTTTACGTTTTGTTAATTAAAACCTTTCCTTTTTGAGCTTCATCAGCTGTTTTTGCTGCAGCAAAACGATTTAAAAGCATAAAATTCACTGAAACCATTTATTTTCTTGCAAAATGGAGTATGCCTGTTCCCATGGAATAAAAACACTTCAACGCGTCTCGTTTTGTCTTTACTGACGGACGTAGGTTTTCCTGAAAACACGAGTTCTCAAAGATTTTATCAAACGAACACAAACTCTGCTTCCTGTTGGTAAACAATCGTTGGAGCTTTCTGCCGTCACATGAACGCGTGTCTGGGAGCCGGGACCCCGGTGTGCACGGTCAGGGCTCCGCGGTTGTCCAGGCTGAAGCAGGGCTGCACGTACGTGTGGAAGCGACAGTGGAAGGTGTGCAGGTGCTGCTCCAGGTCAGCGTTGAAGAACGACAGAGTCCCCCGCTCGTAGTCCAGAGCCAGTCCGATCCGCAGCGGGTGCACCGTGATCCTCAAGTCCGGGCTCCAGCCGTTGTGCAGGAACTCGTATTTGTGCCTTAGAAAACAGGATATCGTCATGATTTTTGGAAAGAAATTCAAAGCGGAAACGTTTTCCGTGGAGTTTTTTTTTTTTTTTGGTTTCCACTGGTACAGCAGACAAATGAGCGAAAAATAATTTGAATGTCTGCAGATAAAGGAAATATTTTTTGTAGAAATATTTTTTGTAGGCAGGACAAACTAGAAGCCTGCAGTGGGAATCTCATTCTGGGTTTGATGTGTTGCTCTGATTGGTTTTAATGTGAAGAATCATCGGTCCTGCTTGGGTATCTGAAGTGGTTGCTATAGAAACACAGGAACAGATCTTCACGTTGCAAAGAGACGATGTACGGCAGACCTAAATATCACTCAAACTTTCAGAAAGTCGTACCTAGATCTGCAGATAATTCAATCCAGGATAAGTGATGTTAGGCCATCGCTCCGTTAATTTTACAGATGCTGAGCTCGAATTCGACCTGGTAGTAGCTGAGAATCATTCTCAACACAATGGCCCTCATGCACGAACATGTTTGTATTTTTATCCTAAATTTCTCCTACTTTTGTTCGTACGAAGCGTTCGTACGAACATGCCACGTCAGATTCAACAAACTCTCCTATCCACAGGAAAAGTGTGTAAACGAGCTGCGTAAATTTAATGAATCCCACCTGTTCTATTCACCTGCGCGTGCTCGCGGAGAGGTCATTTACATAATTCCCACCCCTCAAAACACCATATAAGGCTACGTTTCCTGCCTCAGAGGCAAAACGTGTTCGTTCATAAAATGACAGCGAAAAGTAAAAAGAAGAACTCTACCGGTGCGGAGATTGAAGTTCTGCTCTCTGAGGTCAAGAAAAGAAAATCTGTCCTTATTAGCAGCGTCACTCATGGGAGTAAATGACCAACTAAAGCCAAAGAATGTTTGTTTATAAGAAATGTGGACCTTAAAATATACACGCGACCTGGTGGCCAACTGGGTAAAGCATTGCACTGCTTATCGAGACCTCGTGGGTTCGAGTCCCACGAGGTATGACATTTTTTTTTTCCTTCTTTCTTTAGATTATTTATTCATTCCAGATTAAAAAGACTTTATGCTTCATTTCTTGTTGTATTGTAAATAGTTTTCTTGTGTTTTTTAAATCTGGAATGAATTAAAAGGAGAAAAAAAACGTCCCATGTGGGACTCGAACCCATAAGGTTCGGAACTGCGACGCAACGCTCTTCTCATTGAGCTATCTAAGATCTATGACTGCAACAGGAGGAGGTCAGCCTAAAGTCTGCGTTACCGAAGTCTGCATTACCGAGACAAATTAAACTTAAATTAATTCATAATTTAAGTTGGTTTCAGTTTGAGATCTTCATATTGATATTGTAGTGTTAGAAAATGGCATTGATAACAAATTGATTTTAATTTAAATACTTTAATCCGTTAGTCATTATTACATTTAAAATTATAATTCGACTTCAAACAGAACCTATTGTCAAGAACAATTGTGGTGCGTGACTTTTTTAAACTCTAAATATTTTCTAAATAACGAAATATGAAGTTATTAGTGGAGAAATTCCGTCTGGATGACAGCAGACTGACGCTCCTAAAATATACGACAGGTCCGGACCACTCGTAAATTTTGTTCGTATCTGAAAAAAATCGTAGGATACGAAAACATTGTTGAATGCCACAAATGATCCTAAATCACTCGTACGCACAGTTTAAGAACAAATCTGTGCGTACGAACGGTTCGTGCATGAGGGCCAATGTTTGAGTGCCAACTGATCGTGCAAGATGTTGCACATAAAACTGCTACAACGCGGTCTTTTGTCAGCATCTTAGTCTGGAACGGGGGCAAAGGGCAGTGGTTGATGAACATTTCTTCAAAGAATAACGTACTAGGCCTTTAATTATCATCGATGGGTGCGCTCCTTTTAAGTCTGCCGCGTGGTGCCCTGGGTGGAGGTGTGGAGAGGAGGTGTTTGCTCGCTGCAAGCTCATGGTGATCATAAGAAATCAGCTGCTGTTTCACTCAGCTGCTCATCAGCTGATTCACTGACTTTTTAGTCACGTTTGGGTTTTGGTTGTGTGACGTTTTGTTTACAAACTGGATTCCAAAAAAGTTGGGACACTAAACAAATTGTGAATAAAAACTGAATGCAATGATGTGGAGATGGCAAATGTCAATATTTTATTCGTAATAGAACATAGATGACAGATCAAAAGTTTAATCTGAGTAAATGTAACATTTTAAAGGAAAAATATGTTGATTCAAAATTTCACAGTGTCAACAAATCCCAAAAAAGTTGGGACAAGTAGCAATAAGTGGCTGGAAAAAGGAAATTGAGCATATAACGAACAGCTGGAAGACCAATTAACACTAATTAGGTCAATTGACAACATGATTGGGTATAAAAAGAGCTTCTCAGAGTGTCAGTGTCTCTCAGAAGCCAAGATGGTAAGAGGATCACCAATTCCACCATTGTTGCACAGAAAGATAGTGCAGCAATACCAGAATGGTGTTACCCAGCGTAAAATAGCAAAGACTTTTAAGTTATCATCATCAACCGTGCATAACATCATCAAAAGATTCAGAGAATCTGGAACAATCGCTGTGCGTAAGGGTCAAGGCCGTAAAACTCTACTGGATGCTCGTGATCTCCGGGCCCTTAAACGTCACTGCACCTCAAACAGGAATGCCACTGTCAAGGAAATAACAGAATGGGCTCAGGAATACTTCCAACACAATCCACCGTGCCATCTGCCGTTGCCAGCTGAAACTCTACAGTGCAAAGAGGAAGCCATTTCTAATCAAGCTCCACAAGCTCAGACGTTTGCACTGGGCCAGGGTAATGGAGTGTGGTAAAATGGAAGACTGTTCTGTGGTCAGATGAGTCATGATTTGAAGTTCTTTATGGAACACTGGGACGCCAAAAAAAAATTATTATTTTTTTTCCCTCTCTTTTTTCCATTGTTTATTGTTTAAGGAAATTCTACCATTGCTGTTCATTGTTCTTTAGTTTTAGCAGGTCGCTTTCGTAAATGAGCCCATGAGGTTCAAAAGATTTACCTGACTGGAACACTGGGACGCCATGTCATCCGGACCAGAGAGGACAAGGATAGCCCAAGTTGTTATCAACGCTCCGTTCAGAAGCCTGCATCACTGATGGTATGGGGTTGCATGAGCGCTTGTGGCATGGGCAGCTTGCATGTCTGGAAAGGCACCATTAATGCAGAGAACTATGTTCAGGTTCTAGAACAACATATGCTCCCATCTAGACGTCATCTCTTTCAGGGAAGACCCTGCATTTTTCAACAAGATAATGCCAGACCACATTCTGCAGCAATCACAACATCATGGCTACGTAGGAGAAGGATCCAGGTACTGAAATGTCCAGCCTGCAGTCCAGATCTTTCACCTATAGAGAACATTTGGCGCATCATAAAGAGGAAGGTGTGACAAAGAAGGCCCAAGACGATTGAACAGTTAGAGGCCTGTATTAGACATGAATGGGAGAGCATTCCTATTTCTAAACTTGAGAAACTGGTCTCCTCTGTCCCCAGACGTCTGTTGAGTGTTGTAAGAAGAAGGGGGGATGACACACAGTGGTAAAAATGGACTTGTCCCAACTTTTTTGGGATTTGTTGACGCCATGAAATTTTGAAAAAAACATTTTTCCCTTAAAATGATACATTCAGTTTAAACTTTTGATCTGTGATTTGTGTTCTATTCTGAATAAAATATTACGTAGATGTTGGCACCTCCACATTGCATTCAGTTTTTATTCACAATTTGTTTAGTGTCCCAGCTTTTTTGGAATCCGGTTTGTACATCCGTCGTGTGGTTAAGCAGCTGGATCTGAGGTGTTCGATGGGCCGCTTCAGTCAGGCATCCAGTCAGAATGCAGCGTAGCCACCAGTTTTTAGGCTCTGCAGTAGGTATCAAAGAACCATTGATGGGTCTGGTTGGTTCTGGTCACAGGATTTTGTTTTTCATAGATCTGTATAAATCTAAAAGCCCTTTGTTTTCCTCGTCATGTGCAGCAAATTGGAACAAATGGCTGCCGAAAATCAAGCTAGTGGGGACTGTTGTCAAAAACATCAAGTTTAATGAAAGGCCCAGCCCTCAGTGCATGTGTTGAGTATGACGCTCTGCTACCACTGCTCTAAATTGTAGCTCATAGAAATGACAGCGGTTTGGCTAATTTTAACGTTCACTGGCTCCAGAAGTCATTGAGTTACAGGCCGAGACCCGGACGTTACCTGGACGGACTACGAAGGTGTCTCATGCACCAGGAGGTTCTGTTACTCCCCAGGTAAGCGTTCCTCTCGGTGTCCTCGTATGCGACTCCGACCCGAAACTCCGTCTCATCGTCCACCTCCACTTCCCAGTAATGTCTGCCTCGCACTGGAATCAGATTCCCGAGGACGGCGACGCTCCTGTTCACACACACAGGTACACGTGCGTTAACGGTTTTACCATCCGCCGTAACTGACTGACGCCGAACCGCACCTGGTGAAGGTGTCGTCTAAAGCCATCGCACTCATGGGCAGCTCCTCGTCGTCGTAAAACAAAGTGAAGCTGTCTTCAGAGATGGACAGGCAGGGGTGGGCCGTGTCCTGCAGGAGCTGGAAGAACGTCCCTTTGGAGGACGGCGCAAAAACAAAACAATACCTTTTCTGCTCAAATGAGATGGGCAGAATATTGAAATGAGCAGAACAGAAGCTAAACTGTAGTTGTGGTCAAAGTTAACCCTCCTGCTGCCCTTAGGTCAAGGTGACCCAGGCCATGGTGTTGAGACCAAGGCTGGGTCATTCTGACCCAAAGGAAGCTGGAGGGAAATGTTGGGCCTCGTGTGTAGAACTGTTTCGGCATGTTTGGTACTTATCCATATAGCTACAGTAATGCAGCTTGTGGGACTCCCGCTTTAGTTTTTACACACATCAATAAAAACAATATTCTAGCAGGTCGTCTGCAGCTGCTCAGAACCACCATTTAAAGGCATCGACAAGGTGGTTCTGTTTTTACCTGTTGTGGAGACGGTTATGACATCACTTCTGTCACTGGACCCCCCGATGTTGACCGCCCTCACAGAGACCAGGTACCGTCGTCCTGCCTGCAGCTGGATCAGACACTGACAGGTGGGCACGGCTACAATGGACCTGTAAAGAAACTTCAGTGGTACGAATACACATAAGACATACTTTGGCATAAGGGCCTTCTCCTACTCCGCTCCTGTTTCCTGGAATATCTTGCAAAAAGATCTGAAGCTCTCGATTTTGACCTCTCTAAGTATCTGTTGAACTCCTGGCAAGGACCAATGCAGACGTGTCCCTGTTTTTAGTTTTCTACATTTGCCTTATACTGTAATCTAGTTTTTGCAACTTTTTTGCCATCTTATTTTTTAAAAATTAAATAAAATCTGTATGCCTCTAATAATTGTTTATTGTTGTCATCATTCTTTGTTGAAATCTAGGTCTCTCTTGTAAATGAGTCCTCGAGGCTCAATGGGATTAATCTGCCTAAATAAAGGTTGAATGAATACCGGTTAAATATGAAGTACAAAGTACATACAGGTAGTCACTTCATAATACACCCCAATCCTCATAGGTACACAATATAAATCCATACCAGATTGTGGTATGTGGCCACAAGCCACATAGGGCAGCTGACCTGGGACCAGAAAGTCAGGTTCAACTCCCCACAATGCTCACGTGTCCTCGAGCAAGACACCTAATCCCTCACTTCTCCCCGGTCTACCTGGGTGCATTTCACATGTGACAAATCAAATGGAGACAGTCATTGTATAGAAACATGATGGATACATAGCACTTTTATTTTTAAATACTTATGTACTGTACCCTGTGAGTCCTCAGTACAAACTAAGTACCCTGCATGTATCTGTTACATACTCTGTTAAGTATTTTCCCTGTAGGTAGCCTGTGATTACTCCAGTTAAAAGTATGAGGTACACACTGAGTGTGTAACCTGTTTTACATGTCACATTTTATTTATGCATAATTTAATGTGAAATATCTCGGCAGCTTTAAAAATCCAACATACGTTTGAGTCGTAGCGAGATGTTTGAATAGTTTTTGAGATGAAAAGTGAAAACGGGCGTGATGTGAGGACAAACGTTCCTGCAGGCGCTGAAGCTAAGAATAGTTTTTTTTTGAGACAGAGTCTTGATTCAGCTGCTCCACGGGACCTGACGGCTCCACCAGCCTGTTTACGGAAGTAATCAAACATGCAAGTGGCGTTCTGTACACAAATATTTGTCTTTAAATCCAAATTTAAACATCCTGTCTCGGTGAAATGCACTCTGGGAATTCTCTCAAATGAGTTAAATATTTGCAGAAAAATAAGAATTTTTTTTTTTTTTACAGACTGGAGCTGAGCTTCAGGATGACCAAACTAATTATTGTTTACCGTATTTTCTGGAATATAGGTCGCACCTGAATATAGGTCACATTGTCCAATTATTGCCAAAGAATTGGAAAAATCCATATATAGGTCGCACCTACGTCAAAATGTGGACCGTGTTTAGCTCTGCTGCAAATGTCTGCCACAGGAGCGCACAGCAAGGCTTTTAAGAAGATTAACACTTAAAAACAATTATTTGTTTGATAAAAATTATAGCAAATATGTGTCTGAGCTGAACTTTTCTTTAATAAATGAATAATTTTAGCAGGATAAACACCTAAAAATATATATTTGTTAGCTGACATTATTGTAAGAGTGTGTCTCAGTTTAATTTTTGTTAATAAATTATTACAAATCAGCTTATTTTATAAAAAGCCATAAATAGGTCGCACCTGAATATAGGTCGCAGGGCATGCAAAAATGATAAAAAGCCGCGACCTATATTCCGGAAAATACGGGTACTTATAAACATCTATATAAGTCTGTTCTTACTCGGTGGCGCTGCCCTCTGTGCCGTCAGAACCGGCCTCCGTGAGCTCCACGGTGTAGGAGTCCACAGGGTTGGTGTTCCCCGACTCCCAGCGGATCAGAGCAGCTTCTGGGCAGCTGCTGCTCTCCCTCTGCCGGATCACAGGAGGCGACGGGACTGAGGAGACACGGTGCAGATGTTAGAACATCAACCATCAGGGTCTGGGGGGAGAGGGAGATCCACCTGAGAGTTTCTGCAGATGTTTCAACACCTGTCACGTAGAGGGCCTTCTCGCTGGCCGGGCTGATGCCAGTTGTGTTGGTGGCCGTCACCCAGAGTTCATACTGGGCGTTGGGCAGCAGGTCCGTCACGGTGCAGTGGGTCTCCTTCACTTTCACCCTGCTTACTAAGACGAAAGAGCACAGGTAGAACAAAGAAGTGCTCGGTCAGGACAAATGACCTACAGCTGGTACCAGGAGGTGTACTGGTGCCGTCTGCTGGTGAGTCCTCCAGAACGGGTCTGTAGTAGAGCTCGTAGAACTCCACGGTGTCGTCGGAGAACAGGCTCCAGCACACCCGCAGGGACGTCTGGGAGGCCGAGTTGGGCGTCTGCGGGTTGATCACCGGAGCAGACGGAGCTGTTTGCAGGCAAAGGGAAAACGCTTTATTCAAATATTCACAACAGGAACATAAGAAAAGTATTTGTTTCTTTTTTCAGCCACTTGGTGACGCCGAGCGTCTACTCCGTGGGTATGAGGGAATTTCTGCCGTCACCTCCAAGAAGTTGCTCCTTGTGGCCTCTGGTCAAAGATTTCTCTACATTTTAATGTGTTTGGGTAAATATACGGTGTCAGCTGTTTACATTTTGAAAATGAAACTGTTGTGGGCAGTTTTTATTTACCGTATTTTCTGGAATATAGGTCGCATCGGAATATAGGTCGCATTGTCCAATTATTGCCAAAGAATTGAAAAAAATCCATATACTGTATAGGTCGCACCTGAGTACAGGTTGCACCTACGTCAAAATGTGGACCGTGTTTAGCTCTGCTGCAAATGTCTGCCACAGGAGCGCACAGCAAGGCTATTAAGAAGATTAACACTCCCTTCTCACCTCACAGCCATCCTCTTCACACCAATATTTTTTTTAATAGAAAGAAAGGAAAAGACAGAAAGTAAGACCACAAAGCAAAAATCCACAAAAAGAGCACAAGGCAAACACACCCAACCGCCGTCTGCAATCCTGCAAAGTACATGACAACACAGCAACAAAACACATATGCATAAAAGACACATAATATCCATGACTTTGCAGTAGATTATTATAAATACATATATATACATATATATATACATATATATAATATATATATATATATATACATATATATATATATATATATATATAT
>JBBPBX010017133.1:0-24146 GCA_038048925.1 Garcialebias charrua | reverse complement strand
AGCAGCCAAAGTTCAAATGAATGAACTTTGGCTGCTCAACGCCTCGTCTGCTTTGGACGCGCGCGTGGGAAAGTACTGCCGCGCTGCTTGAAATGCTCAAGATGCGCCGCGCCTCCCCTGGCCGCGTCTCCACATAGACTTTGCATGTGTAACAGGTGGCACCACAGGGTGTCACCATTTCCCTGTGATCTAAGCCTCCATAAAAGGGAAGTTGGCAGTGTTGATGACAGTGCAATTTCCTGTGTGGCCAGGTGTGTTGGATTCACACATGCTGGAGTGCAGCCTCAGGTGTGTTGGGTGCACACATGCTGGGGTGCATGCGCTTGTGGTAAGTTTTGAAGTTTTTTGAAGTTTGTTTTTAAAAGTATTGGTTGTTTTTTAAAAACAGTTGATTTTTATTCTGGTGTGTGATGTGTTTGTACCAGGACTACCTGGGTGTGGGGTAGTTCGACGCCACAGGTAGGCTTGCTGGTTTCTGGGTTTTAGATTGTATTATGTGGGTTTGTTTATTTATTTTTGTCTGGTAGGGCCACACTTTCCTGTGCCGTTCGGGATTTGCCGTGACTGGGTGTTGGCTTATCAGACGCCGCAGGTGCACAGTGATTTTTAAATTGTTTTAAGAGTGACTCTATTAAAGTTTTGTATTTAATAAAATTGTCTTGTTTTTTACAGTTGATCGCTGTCACCTGCTGTCCTTAAAGTTTTTGTCTTTTGTTGGTCTGCCTAGTTTTTTTAATTGTATTTTGTTTTTTGTCTCTGTAGTGCATGTGAGGGCAGCTGACTGTTTTAAACATCTTGGGTCACTTCCTAAATAATATTCTGTACTGTTAATTTTAAATCAAACCCTTTTTCTATGTTAAAATAAATATTATCATTATTGTAAATCATATTTATTCTCAGTGTTTAATTGTTCCTTTTATCGGCGCATAACACATGTAAAGTGGCTGCTTCGGCGCGCTTGGTGGGAACCCGGCATCAGAGTGTCTTTCAGTTTAATTTTTGTTAATAAATGATTACAAATCAGCTTACTTTATAAAAAGCCATAAATAGGTCGCACCTGAATATAGGTCACAGGGCATGCAAAAATTATAAAAAGCCACGACCTATATTCCGGAAAATACGGTAGTCGGACGAGTGGAAAGTCGTTTGAATCGGACCTGGAACAACGTTGATGGAGTCCATCATGGTTTTGACGTCAGACAGATCAGCGAGCGGCGTGTTAAATTCAAGACTCGTCGCCAGCCTGAGGTCCACCTCCTCCCTGGAAAACGCCTCGATTCTAAAGCAGCACAAACAGAAAGAGGTGACCCCGTGTTTAACCCGGTCGCTTCACGCCATCAGGGTTAGTTGGTGCAGATCCTCATCCTGGACCCCAACACTAAACATGTTTTAAAAAGGTGTCTGGACTTCTATTCATGCTGAAGATGTTTTGCTTCTCGTCTGAGGAGCTTTCACAACTCAAAATTTAAAAATGCAGAATTCTTTTTGAGTCTTGGAAAACTGCAGACCAACACGTGCTAGAGCTCAGGTTCTGATCCGGATCCGTCTGGGCTGTGACTGTTGGCAAACAGATGGAGACACAAAGTTGTGAGAAATACTCTGACTTGTACGGAAGCGCTTCCGTAAAAATCCAAGTGACAAGATTTTGTACCTCAAGTGAGGAAACAGTGTCGGGAGACTCAAAGACTACAGGAGAGAGACTGGCTTCAACTGAGAGGGGTTCGAGATAAGATCCAGATGCGACGACTCAATATAAAAATTTTAAAAAATCAATTTTTTTGAACATTTAAAATTCCTGCGACACAAGAACAAGATCAACACGAGGAACCAGAGAACCTCCAAAACATTTCCAAACTCTTCATCTGCACCTTTTACTCGTAGGGTTGCCAAGGTAATGGGTCCAGGAGAGAAACCCAGACCTCCCTCCTGTGGGATCACAAGGTGCTCCCAGACCAGAGAGGATATGTACACCCTCCAGAGAGTTCTGGGTCTCCTCCTGGTGGGACATCCCCAGAAAACCTCCAGAGGGAGGTGTCCTGATCAGAAGAACCACCTGAATTGACTCCAGAGGAGCAACAGCTCCCTCAGGATCACAGAGCTCCTCCTCCTATCTCTAAGGCTGAGCCCAGACACGTTTCAACCACTTGGATCCAGGATCTGGTTCTTTCAGTCCTGATACAACTTCATGTCCACCGGTGAGGGTTGGAACGTAGACAAACAAATCCAGAGCTTTGTTTTGTGGCTCAATTCGTTCTTCACTATGACCAACTGGAGCAACACTCTCATTACTGATTAAGAGGCCTTGATGATCCATCTCTCATGTTATCCTAGCTTCAGGGACATGGAGTTTCTGAAATTCCATTTCTAATTTTGCTCGCCAACTAGTCGCATCCCAGTGACTTACTGGATTTCTCTCTCGTCTGATGCAGAGCAGACCATCAAAGATCCTGATGACCCTCAGGAGGGAGGGGAGGGAGAGTAACTTGCAGCTGAGTTCAGTTCATACAAATAGAGCAGTTTAAAATCTTGGATCTCTGAACTTTTCAGTTTGGTTTAAAAGTCTCTAATGGGAAGAGAATTTTCTTTTTCTAGTCAGTTTTATGTTTAAAAACTCTTAGAACGTCTTTGGTTCAACCATAAAACATCAACACGCTGTCAGTTTTCAGTCAAGCCATGCAAAGTCAACAAGCGTCGCCTTGATTACCTTTTAATGATGGATACGACCGTCTGTCAACAAAAGTCAAAGAAATCAACCGATAAATACAGGATCAGCCATGTTTGATCGCCTGCTGTTTGAATCTAACTTGACCGTTCTGAGAAGGTTTGAAAGAACCAAAGCTTCAGTCACCTTCAGGAACAGCCTGTGGTCCCGGCTGCGGTGGACCTCCTGAGCGGACTCGATCAGATCCTTGGAGCGGTCCAGGGCCTGACCGCAGGGCAACAGCTGAGCATACAGAGACTCCAGCTTCCGCTTCTTCTCCTCCTCCAGACCGCTCGCCCTGTTGTCGTACCGCTGGGACAACGTCTGCAGAACCTCGTTGTAGTGTTGCTCCAAGTTCTGTTCCTGACGGCCGAAGTTCTCCTGGACACATTCCAGTGGTCCAGTTAGAGATTTCTACATGGACTGTGTGTAAAACGTGCACAGATTTACAAAAGAATGCCAAACGACTACAAACCTTTCACCACAACACAACCGTGACACCAAACTCACCTCCACGGTGAGGAAGATCTCCTCCAGATGACCGGCAAAGTTTTCCATCTCAGCCACCTTCCCCTGCAGCTGGTTCCTGATAGAGACCATCTCAGTCTAGAAAAAAAATATATATATATTTCAATACCTTTTGTTTTTAATGAAACCTGAGTCAACTTTTACTGTCAGAGTCTTCTGCTGTTTGTGATCAAGTCCATCCTCTAAACCAGAGATATTCATCTAAACTGCTCAGGGGGCCACAGTTACTGAAAACCAAGAGCTCAGGGGCCGGACATCCAGCAGTTATTATTAACACCTTTTGTGTCAACATCAAAGATTTCAGTTCAGCATCTGCAGTGCTTCAATGAGGTACCGCAGGGGTCCATCCTCGGCCCCCTTCTTTTTTCTTTATACCTGCTGCCACTAGGTGCTATTTTCGGCAAACACAACATACCCATTCATTTCTACACCGATGACTATCAAATTTACTTCTCCCTGAGGCACAGAGGTACACACTATTCATTTAATTTCATTTATTTATTTATTTAAGTTAGGACAATGCATATTAATCAACATGACAGCAGTAAGCATCAATGTAAATATGCCGGAGTTAGCACAATAGCTAATTTGCATCCGTTGTCCTAAGGCAGGTAAGAATAAGAAACGTCCCATAAAACAAAAGAGCAGAGAAAAATACAAACATCACCTATATAGCTCATAACACAACATAAAATTACAATAAAAATATGATGCCATAAGAAAATAGACAAAGTAATCTACACATGAGTGCACTTCTGATTAGTTTTCAGCCAAAGTTTCAGAGAATTTTTAAAGCTGGAGTAGGTGCCACAGTTCCTGATGGAAACTGGCAGTTTCAATCTCTTCTTGACATCCTGGCTGACATCCGGGACTGGATGGCTTAATAAACTTCTTAAGCTTCAATGAGAAGAAGTCTGAAGTCGTGTTGTTCCATCCCAATGGTTCATTCATGAACCATGGCATTGACCTTTTCTCTCTAGCCCTGCTAGAGAAACAAAGGGATATGGGGTGATAATGGACCCTTCCTTGAAACTTAACAGTCATGTAAACATGATTGTTGAATTCAGTTGTTTTTTTTTTTTCAGCTGAGGCGGTTGTCTAAGCTGAAGCCCATACTATCCAAAAAGAATCTTGAGACAGTAATCCATGCACTCATAACATCCAGACTTGATTACTGCAATGCACTTCTGTTTGGAATCGGTCAGTCCTCCATTGCACGTCTATAACTGGTCCAAAATGCTGCAGCCCGATTTTTAACTGGTACAGGCCATAGAGAGCACATTACACCAGTTTTGGCCTCCCTGCACTGGCTACCCATTCACCTTCAAATCCAGTTGAAAATACTGTACTCATGTATGTTTTTAAATCACTGAACAGTTCCGCCCCATCTTATCTCACTGATCTTCTGCAGCCATATCCCAGTTCCAAAGAGCTCCACAGTGACTGGTCTGAATGACTATAGACCGGTGGCCCTCACCCCGATAGTCGCTAAATGTTTTGAGAAACTGGTCATGTCCCACATCAAGACAACCGTCAACATCAACGAGGATCCTCATCAGTATGCATACCGCGAGAACCGATCAACAGAGGACGCCATCTCCTCTGTGGTCCACACTGCTCTCACCCACCTGGATCAGAAGGACTCATACGTGCGTCTGCTCTTTGTGGACTTCACATCTGCCTTCAACACCATGATCCCCCAAACTCTGATAGACAAACTATCCACACTTGGACTAAGCCCCTCCATTTGTAACTGGGTACTAGACTTCTTAACAGACAGACCACAGTCCGTGAAGATCCACAACTTCTCCTCCTCCACCATTACCCTCAGCACTGGCTCTCCTCAAGGATGTGTGCTGAGCCCTCTTCTGTTCACTCTGCTCACATATGATTGTACAGCCACACATCCAGGCTGTCATATTGTTAAGTTTGCAGATGATACAGCGGTGGTGGGATGCATCACAAACAATGATGAGTCCAGCTACAGACAGGAGGTGGAACACCTGGAGAGCTGGTGCAAAGAGAATAACCTTCACATGAATGTGAAGAAGACAAAGGAGATGATTGTGGACTTCAGAAGGAACAAACACACCCACGCCCCACTGAACATAGGTGGATCTGCAGTGGAAGTGGTCTCCAGCTACAAATACTTGGGTGTACACATGAATGATAACCTCAGCTGGAGCAACAACACCACCAGCCTGATCAAGAAAGGTCATCAGAGACTCTACTTCCTCAGACGGCTGAGACGAGCTGGTCTGAGCAGCCCAGTTCTCACCTCGTTCTACAGGTGTGCAGTGGAGAGCATCCTGTGCTCCAGCATCAACGTGTGGCATGGAGGCTGCACAGTTGCAGAGAGGAAAGCTCTACAGAGAGTGGTGAAGGCTGCACAGAAGTCTGTTGGAGTCAGTCTCCCCACCATCACAGACATTTACACCTCCAGATGCAGGAAAAGAGCCACCTGCATCATGAAAGACCTCACTCACCCAGCACACTCACTCTTTGCCCCACTCCCCTCAGGACGGAGGTTGAGGAGCATCAAATGTAGAACCACTAGACTGAGGAACAGCTTCTACCCTGAGGCTGTTAGACTCATGAATAAATAAATAATAAGAATAAACACTGCAAAATATCACATCATGCTGATGCTGATCTGTTTTCTTGTTGCTGTGTTCATCTGTGACCATCTGCTCATACAGACTCATGTTCGTGCTGCTGTTTATAATGATGTTTTTCTACTACATTAGGGCTTAGTGTATTACTAGTTGATGTTTTTCTTAGTTAATCCTAGATGTTATTACTGTTTTTCTCTTGCATTTGTTGTTGGATGTAACTGGGACCCTGTGTACATAATCTCGTTTTCATCACATGTACTACATGCGGTGCAAATGACAATAAAGACTCTCTGACTCCGATATGTCCCACCGCGCTCTCTGAGGTCAGCAGACCAGATGCTCTTTTCAGTTCCAGAAACCCGTTGTAAGCTCAGAGGTTACAGGGCTTCCTCTGTATCAGTTCCAAGACTGGAATGAGTTGCCACTAAGTGTCAGGCAGGCTCCCACACTCACAGTTTTTAAGTCTAGCTTGAAAACCCACTTTATTCCCTTGCCTTTGACACGGTGTGATTTTCATTCAATTCATTCAACCTTTATTTATACAGAATAGCCTCGTTGAGCCACGGGGACTCATTTACAAGAGGGACCTGTTTCACTCACACCCAGGGTCAATTTAGAGTTACCAATCAGCCTAACATGCATGTTTTTGGACTGTGGGAGGAAACCGGAGCACCCGGAGAAAACCCACGCATGCACGGAGAGAACATGCAAACTCCACCCAGAAAGGCCCCCGGACCGGGATTTGAACCGGGGACCTGCTCGCTGAGAGGCAGCAGCTCTACCAGTTGTGCCACCGTGCTGCCCACCGTGATTGTTTTGATCCTGTCTGTACTATACATCATTTAGTTATTACCTGCTGCTATTTGTATCTATATTTTTATTTTATGTTTTCCTGTCTGCTGTGCTTGTTTGTTTCTGTTGTACAGCCCTTTGGTTGGCCTTGTTGCTGTTTTAAGTGCTCTATAAATAAATTGGTATGGTATTAAGTAAGTTTGTTTTATGGTTTAAAATCTAGTTTTATTTAAAAAAGAACCCAATGGTGGGCCAAACTGAGCTCACCCGTGGGCCTGATTTGGCCCCCAGGCCGTCAGTTAAATGGTCCTGCTCTAAACCGTCACCACATTAATTCAACACTGAGTTCTGGACCGTTTTGTCTGAGGATCACCTTGACCCTCCTGCTGCCTTTGGGTCAAAATGACTCCTGTCCTGTGGTCTCAGTTTTAGGCCTTTATTGACCCAAAGACAGCAGGAGGATTTTTAAAAAAAATGCATGTTTGAATGCAAAACTGTCAATAAATATAGTTTTTTTTTTTTTTTTTTCCCACAAATAAATGCAGTTTTGTATTTACCGGTACTCAGTTTTGATTATTTTCTGTAAAAAGGAAAAATGTTTCATGAATCAACTGTTAGCGTCCCCACCTCGTTCCCTTCCCTCCTAAACACATCGTCTTCATCGTGTCCATCCTCTGCCCCGGTGGGAGACGGAGAGCTGTCCTCACAGGGTTCAAACCGGAGAGACTCGTTGGTGCCAACGGAGAACCTCTGGAAGGTCCGTCCTCGCTCTGCGGCTGGGTTAGACATGTTTATGTTTATGTTTATGTTTATTAAATTTGTTCATTTTTTTACAAAAGAAACACAATACAAGACAATCCCATTAATGATACGTACACAATGTAAAAAAATGAAAGGAAGCAGAAAGAAGAATAAATCTTATTATATCTGCCCCTTTTTTCAAACAATCAGATTAAACAATAATAATATTTCACCAGTAGTACAAAATGACTAACTCTTTCTAATTTTCTAATACTAATACGTAACTAATAATCGATACAAAACACATTAATAATATTTCACCAGTAGTACAAAATGACTAATTCTTTCTAATTTTCTAATACTAATACATAATTAAAAATTGATACAAAGCACATTAATAATCTTCCACCAGTAGTACAAAATGACTAACTCTTTCTAATTTTCTAATACTAATACATTACTAATAAATAATACAATACACATTATGCTAATTCATATATATTTTTTTAACAAATTCCTTTTGATCATTTTTTTAAATGTAAACAGTGACTCACACTTTGACATGTCCACAGAGACTGGTTCTCTACGGAAATCTCTGAGATCACGTCCAAGCTTTAGGTCCAAGATGACATGCTCTGGAGGACAAAGACACTGTTAGGACACTTTGTTGGCAATAACACTGTAAAGACACTCTGTTAGGAGAAAGACACTGTTAGAGGACAAAGACACTGTGATGGTAAAAACACTATGTGAAGACAGACACTGTTGGGACAAAAACACTGAGGACAAACATTCTCTTAGGACAAAGACAATCAGTTAGGACAAGACACTCGTAAGACAAAGCTATGTCTGGTACAATAATTCAGCTCCTGCTCCTGATATGCTGAGTTTGTGTATCTGTTTTTTCCCCCCTGTATTTTATTTAACCGTACGGTCGGTTGTTACAGTCTAACTACTCCTGCAGACTTTGTGCTATTTTAGCTGATCATTTATTTAAACATTCAGCTCATTCAGCCTGTGAGATAGATAGACAGTGAGAGAGAGATGCTTTTGGTTTTAATTCAGTTCAGTTTCTTTAAAGCGCCAAGTCACAACATAAGTTACCTCAGGGCACTGAACAGAAAGATAAAAAAGCCAATTAGTAAAAGTTATTTATCTAAGGAAGCCATCTGATTGTGTTCAATCTTCACTTCATCGCAGCCTCCCATCCTGAGCAAGCCCAAAGGCAACAGTGGAAAGGAAAAACTCCCTTTTAACAGGAAGAAACCTCCAGCAGGACCAGGCTCAGGATGAACGGCCATCTGCTTCAAACTACTGTATATACCATACCAGCTTTATTTATTGAGCACTTTAAACACCTACAGGACCAAAGTGCCGTACACACAACAAAACAATCACAATCAGGTAATAAAAAATGATTAAAATAATTAAGAGTCACATAATAAAAGTTGAGCAATCATACAATCAGATAATACAAGCGACTAAAACTATTATAAGTCATCAACATCTCATATGGTGTCATAGGCCAGGGAGAAAAGATGGGTTTTTAGAAGAGATTTAAAAACAGACAGGGAAGAGTTCTGTCTGATGTTCAAGGGAAGGTTGTTCCACAGTTTAGGAGCTGCCACAGCAAAAGCACGGTCTCCTCTGAGCTTGTGTTTTGTCTTTGGGACACTCAGGAGCAGCTGATCACATGACCTGAGGGATCGAGAGGGTGTGTATGGCTGCAGCAACTCGGACAGATAGGGCGGGGCAAGACCATTTTGCGCTTTAAAAGCAAATAAAATAATTTTAAAATGAATCCTGGAATGTACGGGCAGCCAGTGCAGGGAGGCTAAAACAGGAGTAATGTGGTCAAACTTTCGTGTGCCAGTTAAAAGTCGTGCAGCAGCGTTCTGTACCCTCTGAAGCTGAGAGATACATGAATCACTGATTCCTGTATAGAGTGCGTTACAGTAGTCCAGCCGAGTGGTCACAAAGGCGTGAACTACTGTTTCAAAATGCTGCTTAGAAATAGAATTGGCTTCACCTTAGCCAGCTGCCTCAGATGAAAAAACTAGTTTTAACAACTGCCCTGATGTGGTTTTCTAATTTTAGTCCGGCATCGACCTTGACCCCCAGGTTTGTAACAATAGGTCTGATGTATTGAGCCAAGGAACCAACATTGACATTGGGAGTCTCAGTGGAGCTTCCAAAAACCATCACCTCAGTCTTCCCCTCATTAAACTTTAAGAAGTTCACAGCCATCCAGGCTTTGATGTCCTCCAGACATGAAAACAGAGGGGCCAGAGAGAGTCCTTTTTCTGAAGCGGGACATAAATCTGCATATCATCCGCATAACAATGAAAGGAGATCCCATATTTTCTAAGAATGGAGCCAAGAGGGAGCAGGTACAGCATGAAGAGGAGGGGGCCTAAGACTGAGCCCTGAGGAACCTCACACAGAGGAGCAGAGGAGGACACGTGGTCACCACGTGGTATATGACTTTATATTTATAAAAAGTAACTGTATTTATTGTATATGTATTTTTTCCCCATAGAAATACTTTGAGATCTCTTCAGTTCAAAAACTTTCTCTTTGAACGTTGCTTCTGTCGCTGCTTTTTGCTTATTTTGCAACGTTTAGCTTCTTTTTAATACTTCTGGAATTTGCATTTTGTTACTTTTAACTTTTATCTACTGTTTGATACTTTTACCACCTAACTAGCGTTTTAGTATTTTTAGCATATAGGTAACATTTTCACACTTTTAGCAACGTTTGTCATCTAGCAAGCCTTTTGATATTTTTAGCTAACTTTTGATACTGTTGGCATCTAGCTAGCAGACACTTTAGCTTTTAGCTACTACTTCTTGATACTTAGTTCTAGACAGCATTTAATATTTTTTAGCTTTAACTCAAGTTTTTATTACCTTTAGCTTTTACCTAGTGTTTAACTTATGTTCTTGATTTTATGTACAGCACTTTGTTGCAGCTGTGGTTGTTTTAAAGGGCTCTATAAATAAAGTATTATTATTATTATTATTATCATTATTATTATTATATAAACTTTAACTCTGTTTTAGATTCAGTTCATGTCAGCTCAGCGTTCACTGTAGTTTCACAGAAAAAGTTATTTTTAAAACATTAAACAGATCAAAGTGTTGTTTCAAACCAACAACTACCGGTAATGTTTTTGTCATTGACACCTGGCCTGCTCTGAACAGTCTCCTGAATAAAAATGAATAAATAAAGAGCTAAAAGCAAATTACCTGAAAACTGGTCCACACTAAGCAGCCATTTCAGGACTGTGCCGGAGTCTGAAGCTTTCTGAACGAGTCCAAGCTTCGGCTGGAAGCTAAAATTAGATCCGACTCACACAGATCGGGTATCAAACATCCCCACAGATAACCACACTGAAGAAAATATAAGATAAGAGATAGACAAAATAGTTCGGTGGACAGAAAATAAAACACAATAATCAAAAACTATAATATGGCTTAAAGATTGAAAAGAGCTGAATGGAAGCTTAAAGCTAAAACAAATAGAACAAGAGCTAAAATGAACAAAACTGGCAGAGAATAAGATAGAACTAGAAAGTTCCTGGACGGGGACTGCCATGCTACTGCTTAAAATTTTGATTTGACAGCGTACTGGTCTGGTACTAAGCTGAGGTTTGGTCTCAGCTACCACCATACCAAATTTCAGGCAAAAAAACAGGTAGTCCCCGACTTACGAGCGAGTTCCGTCCCTAGGGGGCGCTCGTATGTCAAAAATTCGTAAGTAGGATCACATAGTAAAAAAATAAAAAAAAAAATTTTTTTTTTTTTTACTTTTTTTTATTTTTTAAATGAATACATGTACAGTACTGGACAGTCACCAAGCACTTAGCCTATCCTAACACAGTTTTTAAAGATGAAGGAATAAGTTGAATTGTCTCCCTTTCACATAAAGGGAGCAAGCTCCCTATGGAGCCTGCAGGGAGGAGGGAGACAATTCAACTGACTCCTTCATCTTTAAAAACTGTGTTAGGATAGGCTAAGTGCTTGGTGACTGTACAGTACTGTACATTTATCTATTTATTAAAAATATACAGTATATACAGTATTTTTATTTTTTTATTGTTTTTTATTTATAAATAGATAAATGTACAGTACTGTACAGTCACCAAGCACTTAGCCTATCCTAACACAGTTTTTAAAGATGAAGGAGTCAGTTGAATTGTCTCCCTCCTCCCTGCAGGCTCCATAGGGAGCTTGCTCCCTTTATGTGAAAGGCAGACAATTCAACTTATTCCTTCATCTTTAAAAACTGTGTTAGGATAGGCTAAGTGCTTGGTGACTGTCCAGTACTGTACATGTATTCATTTATTAAAAAAAAAAAAAAAAAAGTAAAAAAAAAATTTTTTTTTTTTTTTATGAGATGCATGCTCGTAAGTCCGGGACCTCGTAAGTCAGAGCGCTCGTAAGTCGGGGACTACCTGAATATAAAAAAATAAACGAGTCATTGGTGGCCAACTTGGAATTTTGATTTGGATTCAAAATGCAATGGGGAACGTTCTCAGCAATCCCCACACCAAATTTCAGGTATGTGTAAGAATTGCTGAGCTAAAGCCATTATAATTAGGCCCGAGCAGCTAAGCGCTGCGAAGGCCTATTGCAATCGCTCTGTTCAGGCCCGACCTTTATATTCTTCCCTCAAATGAAGTGGCCTTTTGGGGGCTTTATCATATCCCAAAACTCACCAAATTTGGCGAACTCATCAAGAATGGTGAAAAATTATGTATTTTGGGGGCGTGGCCAAAATTGCAACAGAAACGGCTCAAGAGCGCCACCTAGAAATTTTCAAACTACCCTCTGCGTTGGCCTTAGTTTGACATATCATGAAATTTGGTACACTTGTCCAATTCACCAAGATGCACAGAAAACCCTCTGGCACCAACGTTGTACGATAAATGGGAAGGCGGCCATGTTGCTGTTTTAAGTGCTCTATAAATAAATTATGGCATGGTAAATTTAGATAAAATGCTAATCCACTAAATGAAAAATTAGTTCCACTATTAGCTGTTAGCAGATTAGCAGCACTTTGCTCACCACCGCTGATACCAAAACTATGGCCAAAGCATCAGTGAACACCATACATCACTTAATGAGCTGAATGTTTTTATTACCAGCTAAAATAGCAAAAAGCACTACAAGTACTTTGAGTGCAAATACACATACTGTATATAAACAGGTAAAACTATAATTCACACCATGAAATAAATATTTCTGTTAGTACAGTATTCTGCCTCGACCTTGACCTCTCTATGGGATTTTAAACTACTGATAAGTTCAATGCAAAAATCAATGCAGACATGTTCCTTATCTTACACCGTTTTAGCATGCTTTTTTTTATATCACTTGATTGATTGATTGACGTTTATTCATTCATTTTAAAAGAACAATACAAGACAGTTTCATCAGATACAAGAATACAAGTAGGATAAAATGAAGGGAGCAGAAAGAAGATGAAATCTTATATCTGCCCCTTCTGCCCCACTTCTTTTATATACAGTACTTTTCATTTTATATGCTTTCATATGAATGTTAATTGTTGCGTATACCTCAACAAGTCTCGTAAACTAGTCCTGGTGATGACTCAATGAGACTGACCTGCACAAATACAGGAATGAATCTGAGGCTGGAAATCCCCGAGCACGAGCCTCAAAGGTCAGAGTTGAACACAGCCTTGTGGTGCATTTACTGAACGTCGTAAATTCATCAGTCAGGCACCCAAACGCTTTAGATTTTAATTTGACTTAACACTATCTTCGTCTTATTACCATATAATAATCTATACATGTCACTGTTTAGCCGTTTTTTTTAAACCTCATTAATGAAGTAAAAAGAGCCAAATTTACTTCAACCCAAATGTACAAGAT
This sequence comes from Garcialebias charrua, assembly GCA_038048925.1. Taxonomy (NCBI): domain Eukaryota; kingdom Metazoa; phylum Chordata; class Actinopteri; order Cyprinodontiformes; family Rivulidae; genus Garcialebias; species Garcialebias charrua. The sequence goes on along the minus strand of JBBPBX010017133.1, from coordinate 10,870 downwards.
TGTAAATTTGTGTAATTCTTTTGATTGTAGCGACAAAATCTAGTGCATTTACTCTGTTAATGTTTATTTTCATTAGATGCAATATAATTATTTTTAAATGTAATTTATTTTATAATGTGTTGAGTGTTTTGTGTCATTCAAGCCCAGTAATTTAGAAGTTCCGATTTTTTTACACTGTCATTGAAGCAAACTGACGTCAGACAAGATGGCGGGCGTTGTAAACAGAGCTAACAGTTTCTCAGAGCCGAGGCCGAAGTTAAAGCCGAGCTTTTAAACATGGACGGAGTGGAGTTCGAGCGCATGGACAGCCTGGAGGGTTGGGTGGCCGTCAGAAGCGACATTTTTGAAGAACACGAGGCGTTCAAGTTGGGTTTCATTGTCCAGTGGAACGTCATCGAGTCCAAGTTCGCTGTCACCTGCCACAACCGGACGTTACAGCGGCGGAACCGGAGAGCCGAAGGTACCGGGGACCCTCAAGTGAGCTGGGCCGGACTCTTCTCCGTCAGCGACCTGAAAAATATTCACCAGCAGTTTGTTTGTGTGGCGGACGTTCTGGGGGGCTGCTTCCCGGACCTGACCCAGTTTGAGGAAAGTAACATCTGGGACTTGCTGTTTCTGAACCGGAGGCCGGGCCCGGAGGATCCGGACGGTGGTGACGGGAGGGATTTGGACTCTCCGTGTCGGAAACTGGAGAAATATTTCAGCACAGCCATCGACCTGTGCGGAAGGAAGATTGTTCTGGAAACTTTATTCAGCCAGGATGAGCGGGACGTGGAAGAGTACTTTGAAAACCTCCAGGAGTTCAAGAAGAAGAGCATGCAGGAGGACATGTCAAGGGTCAAAGGTCACCTGAGACAGGTGAGGCTGGGGTCAGCTGGTTCCTACGTGGCAGGATATGTCCAAAAACAAAAGTTGACTCTAGAATAATCTGTGTTCGTCACAAATGAGAACATTACCCACAATTCCACTCGTAATCCAGTTGTTTATTTCTAGTTTATAATGAGACATCATAACATTTGCTCCAAGAAAAATCTGCGACACATTCCTGAACATTCAAAATGACTTTCAACAACCCAACACATTTACGTCATGCTTTGAATATTTAAAAAATAAGACAAATAAACAGGACACAAGGGAAAACAAACAGGAACACAAGCTAAAACTAACAGAACACAAGCTAAAACTAACAGAACACAAGCTAAAACTAACAGAACACAAGCTAAAACTAACAGAACACAAGCTAAAACTAACAGAACACAAGCTAAAACTAACAGAACACAAGCTAAAACTAACAGAACACAAGCTAAAACTAACAGAACACAAGCTGAAACAAACAATACAAGCTAAAACAAACAAGATACTGTACAAGCTAAAATAAACAGGATACAAGCTAAAACAAACAGGAACACAAGATAAAACTAACAGAACACAAGATAAAACTAACAGAACACAAGATAAAACCATCAGGACACAAGCTGAAACAAACAGCTAAAACAAACAAGATACAGTACAAGCTAAAATAAGCAAGATACAAGCTAAAGTAAACAGAAAACAAGATAAAACCAACATAACACAAGTTACAAGCTAAAATAAACAAGATACAAGCTAAAATAAACAAGATACAAGCTAAAATAAACAGAACACAAGTTCAAACCAACAGAACACCAGCTAAAACCAACAGGATATAAGTTATAACCAACCGAACACAAGCTAAAACCAATACCAGCTAAAACCAACAACACCAGCTAAAACCAACAGAACACCAGCTAAAACCAACAGGATATAAGTTATAACCAACAGAACACAAGCTAAAACCAACAGAACACGAGCTAAAACCAACACAACACGAGCTAAAACCAACACAACACGAGCTAAAACCAACACAATATGAGCTAAAACCAACGGGACACAAGTTATAATCAACAGAACACAAGCTAAAACCAACAGAACACAAGCTAAAAGTAGCAGACCACCAGCTAAAATAAACAGACAACAGGCTAAAACGAACAAAACAAGTTGAAACAGACAGAATACATGCAAAAACAAAATGAATACAAGCTAAAACGCACAAGACACAAGATAAAACAAACAGGACACAAACTAAAACAAGCAGAACACAAGCTAAAACAAACCGACAACAGGCTAAAATGAACAACACAAGCGGAAACGAACAGAATTCAAGCTAAAATATGCAGAAGACAAATTAAAACAAGGAATATGTGATAAAATGAACAGAACACAAGCTAAAATGAGCATATCATGGAAAAACTAAAACGAACAGAACTGTAAGTTACTAACAGCTAAATTTGGGAAAAACGATACCTAAAAATCTAAACTAGCATGCTGACACCACAAATAGAGCTAGAATGTCTGGTTGTGGCAGGTCTGCTTGAAATTCCTACAAGTGCAAATATACTTTTTCAACAACAAAATGGTTAGCTAAATGACTTATAAATCAGCCAAATATTGTTAGCATAGCTGCTAACAAAGCCTTAAAGTTAATCAAATGTTCAGAACAGGTTTATATTAACGATACTTAGTGCAAAATATGAACTCCAACATAAACTAGAGAAATTTAATTTTTGGCCAAAATTTCATGTGATGCTGCAGTTTGCTGAAGAAGCTGAAACTGAGTTAAAATGATCCAAACAAAAGCTACAATTAGCAGAACAGTAGCCAAAACTATACAACAACTATGTCCTCACAATTAAACCCACTGCTTTAATTTAAGGCAGCATGACTGCTCAGTGGTTAGCACTGTTGCCTCACAGCAAGAAGGTCCTGGGTTCAGTTCCCGGGTTGGACCGGGCTCGTTCTGGGTGGACTTTACGTGGGTTTTCTCCGGTTTCCTCCCACTGTCCAAAAACCTGCATGTTAGGCTGCCTTCAGACCTCGCTTGAGATCTGTGACCTCAGTGGGATTTCCTGGTGAAGAAGGTTAATATTAATTAATTAATTAAGTTTAGTTGAAATATTACTTTAATTTAGCTTAATTCAAGAAAATATCAAGAAAGTATACACAAAGCAAAATATTACATCTTTATAAGAATACGATGCCGGATAAGTCTTCACTATTTGTTACTAACAAAAATAATGTTGATTTATTTTAGTTGCAATGTCAATTTTAATACATTTGGTTCTTTAAAACGTTTTTGCACTGTAGAAAAAGGGTTTCATTCACACAAACAAGATTTAATGAATTTCCTGCAGTTAAACTTTAAGCTGCACCACCACACAGTGGAGGGATTTTAAAATTACAGTCACACAGCAGACACAAAGGGTTGAGAGTGGCAACACAGACACTGTTTCTTCTTCTTTTTGCTTTTAGAACATATATCAACAAACAATTGTGTCATATTGGTTGTTTACACTAGTAATATAGCAGGTGAGTACAAATATATTTAATAGGAAGTGTCAATGTAAAATCTGTAAGACCTGTATGTTAATCTGAAGGGCAAATAAAACTTCAGTATAAACACCAGTGTGTGGTGTTTTCACGCAGAGTATCAGGCTTCTTTTTGACTGTTTTCAGTCTGTTGTTCAGACTGTTTTCAGTCTGTTGTTCAGACTGTTTTCAGTCTGTTGTTCAGACTGTTTTCAGTCTGTTGTTCAGACTGTTTTCAGTCTGTTGTTCAGACTGTTTTCAGTCTGTTGTTCAGACTGTTTTCAGTCTTTGTTCAGACTGTTTTCAGTCTGTTGTTCAGACTGTTTTCAGTCTGTTGTTCAGACTGTTTTCAGTCTTTGTTCAGACTGTTTTCAGTCTTTGTTCAGACTGTTTTCAGTCTGTTGTTCAGACTGTTTTCAGTCTGTTGTTCAGACTGTTTTCAGTCTTTGTTCAGACTGTTTTCAGTCTTTGTTCAGACTGTTTTCAGTCTGTTGTTCAGACTGTTTTCAGTCTGTTGTTCAGACTGTTTTCAGTCTTTGTTCAGACTGTTTTCAGTCTTTGTTCAGACTGTTTTCAGTCTTTGTTCAGACTGTTTTCAGTCTGTTGTTCAGACTGTTTTCAGTCTTTGTTCAGACTGTTTTCAGTCTTTGTTCAGACTGTTTTCAGTCTTTGTTCAGACTGTTTTCAGTCTGTTGTTCAGACTGTTTTCAGTCTGTTGTTCAGACTGTTTTCAGTCTGTTGTTCAGACTGTTTTCAGTCTGTTGTTCAGACTGTTTTCAGTCTTTGTTCAGACTGTTTTCAGTCTTTGTTCAGACTGTTTTCAGTCAGTCAGTCTAATAATTGTGCGAACTCACAGTAAACTAAAAAACAGTGTCTGGACATTATAATAAATGTTCCATCATTAAGAGGATATTTCTTTTGTAACGAGGACTTGAATCAGAGATAGCAGACTCAAAAAGATTCTGGAGCTGTTGAAGAACACCCAAGACCTCACACTCCAGTCCACCAGAGCCAGCAGAAAAACGTGTGTGAAACTGATGGAAAAGTAGAGTGACCTTATATTCTAGTTCCACAGCACCACCTGTGGATACTGGGATAACAGCACCCTCTACGGATGCTGGACCAACGGCGCCCTCAGTAGGTGTAGGAATGACAGCACTCTGTGAAAGCAGGAGACTCAAAAACACATGGGGAGGGGGAGTCAGAAATATTCAATTCAATTTTCGAAGACCTAACTAAATGTATCCAAAAAAGCTAAGTCTGTTCCTCTGGACATTCAAAAAACAAAACAAAACAAAGCAAAAAAAAACTGTAGAAACGTTTCGTCTTTCGTCCGAAAGACTTCCTCAGTCTGAGAAGCTGTGTTCAGCTCAGTCTTATAAATAGCACCCTCCCACAGTGGATCAACCAGTTGGCTGATGACAGCCGAAACCAGCTGCTCACATGATCAAGGAGGACCATCAGCCTGACGATGGATCGTTAACACCCTGATGGTTGTTTGCTATTCACAGAGGGCTGAGTGATACTAGCAATAACAGCATTGTAAGTGGGGGACAGTTGAACCCGGAGGCCTCCACCTTCAACTGTCCCCCACTTACAATGCTGTTATTGCTAGTATCACTCAGCCCTCTGTGAATAGCAAACAACCATCAGGGTGTTAACGATCCATCGTCAGGCTGATGGTCCTCCTTGATCATGTGAGCAGCTGGTTTCGGCTGTCATCAGCCAACTGGTTGATCCACTGTGGGAGGGTGCTATTTATAAGACTGAGCTGAACACAGCTTCTCAGACTGAGGAAGTCTTTCGGACGAAAGACGAAACGTTTCTACAGTTTTTTTTGCTTTGTTTTGTTTTGTTTTTTGAATGTCCAGAGGACCAGACTTAGCTTTGGATTTTTCTACCTGGATTATTGAGCATGTATCAGGCTAACTAAATGTAATATCTCTGTGAGAACAGGAATCTGCAGCAAGTTGGATGTAGATGTTATTAGACCTTCCATAAGGGAATACGACTTCAACTTGTAATGTGGATCCGGGTTTTTGTTAGCAGCTGTACTCAGTTTGTCCAGCTGCCAGAGGATGGGAATGGATTCATGTGTCAGTCCTGTATCGACCCCTGTGGTCGTTGTGTGATACGTCCGCTTTTCATCAGAGCAGGGGCTCAAACATCTCTCTTTTTGTGACATTTCTTGTTGAGAGACCGTCTTTGGTTCCTCCAACGTCACACACTCTTTGCTCTGAGTGTCTCCCCACGGCGCTTCGTCTGTGTGTTCTGCGAAATCCTCCTCTGGGACTCCTGCAGACGTGTGTGGGCTCATGTGCCCCTTCCACTGTTTACGTCCCCCCTGTGACGTTACAGTGAACGGGCTCTGGCATAGGGGTGTGCGATATGGCTCAAAAATTATATTGTGATATTTCAGAGCATTATCACGATAACGATAAATTTCGTGATATAACCAAAAAAAATAAACGTATTTATTTATTTGACAAATTTTACTTAACATGTTGCTTTGCAAAAAACAACAAGGGGTAATTTTACTGAAATTACTTTTATTTAGATTGTGTTACGACCAGGCTCAGCCAGGAGAAGGGAGAAGGGAAGGTAACATTAAAAACCCAGATGGAACAAGGTTGAATAAAAGTAACAATTTAATTGGTCAGTTTAAAATAAAATTTAACATTAACAAAAGGAGGAGTACTTTCAACACAAGTTTCATTCAAAAACAAAAGTTGGTCCTAACTTAAAGAGAAGCCACTTGCTCCCACACACAAAAGTCAGGGTAGGGCTGAAAGGCGTCCAGCTGACCCCGAAGCTCTGTTCCTGCAGGAACGTGTCATTTCTCTGATTCATTGATTTAGGAACGTGTCATTTCTCTGATTCATTGATTTTTTTAACTGATCTGCCGTGGAACGACTGTGTAGACAGCTGAGCTGCGCGTGTTTACGCAGGCTGCAACCGGCAGCACGTGCAGCGGCTGCTCAGAGCGGGGTGGGGTGGGCCGGGGGGAGACATTTGAGCTCTCTCTCTCTTCTTCTCTGTGCCTGCGCGCGAGGGGAGAAGCTGCCTGAGACACGAGTTGTTTGTTTTTAGCATTTTAGGAAGGTGCGCAGTTCTGTTTTGTCGTTTGAAGCGCTCGGTTGTTAAGGGGGCGGGGCGTTCTGACATATTACGTCATGAAATTAGCATATCATGATATAACTTTTTTGCCCGGGCAAGCTGTTTTTACCGGTGTTATCGTGGATGATATGATATGGCCCAGCCCTACTCTGGCATGCTCCCACCAGCGAGCTCCTCCCAGGCTTCTCTGACAGCGTGGGAAAACACGCCGTAGTAGAGACGGGCTTAAACCCGGAAATTAAGTTCTTCTCCTTAATTTGCTGTTTTCTCCAATGGCGACGCGGCTCAGGAACTGGTTTGAGCCAAAAATCCTTAGCTTCTGAGTCGTCATCAGAAATGGACCACAAATAATAGGCGCGTGAGGGAAAGTAGGAAGGAGACGGCTCCTCACGGCCGTCACTGCGCTTCCTCCGTTCGCGTTCAGCCACTAAAAGTGGAGAAGGGAGAAACTCCAGTCCATGTCGGCGGCGGGTCCAAGCGGGTTCGTTCTGGAACCCGCTGACTCGAATGTCGGCGGCTTCTTTTCGAGCTGACTTCGACATCTTTCTGCCCTGAGTGGATCTGAACATCTGTCTGCTGGGCTCAATGTGATGGTCGGGTCATATTCTGTCACGATTCGGTGTGGTGTTGAGGGATGAACCCAATGGTACAGACAGCAGACTCTCAGAGGCACGAGTGAAAATCAAAAACACTTTAATGAGACAAATCAAAACACTGACGTGGCAGTAAACATGAAATCTAAGACTGTAACTAGAAACTGTGGCTTTAAGTCTAGAAACTAAGACTGCAGCTAGAATTGTGGCTTTAAATCTTGAAACTCGAGAACTGTGGCTTTAAATACTCAAACTGTGGCTGGATTACTAGAACTCAAAAACTGAAGAGATGTACTCACAGACCAAGGAGCTGAACCGAAGCAGATACACGACACACCAGGGGAAAATGGACGAATGACCCGACAATGACATACACACAAACACAAACTAATATACACAGCCTAATCACCTAAAATCATAATCACCTGAGACGACACGCAGACCTGAGACACAACATGTAAGGAGGGAGACAGACCAACAGAGGGAGACAGAGGGAGCCATCCTTACAGGAATAGGACTCCCACCTACTTCCAGCTCCACAGTTTAAAAACTTTTCACCTCACACACTTTATCTGTCACTGACCTTTTCATAAATGACACATCATTTTAATAAAGTCTGTGTTTGTTTTTTTCTAAACACCGCACGATCTTTCAGCGAGCCTGAATTTGATTTAGAAGATCATAAAACAAGGCTGTTTTCAGTCTTTCTTCGGGCTGTTTTCAGTCTGTTTTCAGTCTTTCTTCGGGCTGTTTTCAGACTGTTTTCAGTCTTTGTTCAGACTGTTTTCAGTCTTTGTTCAGACTGTTTTCAGTCTTTGTTCAGACTGTTTTCAGTCTTTGTTCAGACTGTTTTCAGTCTTTGTTCAGACTGTTTTCAGTCTTTGTTCAGACTGTTTTCAGTCTTTCTTCAGGCTGTTTTCAGATTGTTTTCAGTCTTTCTTCAGGCTGTTTTCAGTCTGTTTTCAGTCTTTCTTCAGGCTGTTTTCAGACTGTTTTCAGGCTGTTTTCAGACTGTTTTCAGTCTGTTTTCAGTCTTTTTTCAGGCTGTTTTAAGTCTGTTTTCAGTCTTTCTTCGGGCTGTTTTCAGACTGTTTTCAGACTGTTTTCAGTCTTTCTTCAGACTGTTTTCAGTCTTTCTTCAGGCTGTTTTCAGTCTTTCTTCAGGCTGTTTTCAGACTGTTTTCAGTCTTTCTTCAGGCTGTTTTCAGTCTTTCTTCAGGCTGTTTTCAGTCTTTCTTCAGGCTGTTTTCAGACTGTTTTCAGGCTGTTTTCAGACTGTTTTCAGACTGTTTTCAGTCTGTTTTCAGTCTTTTTTCAGGTTGTTTTCAGTCTGTTTTCAGTCTTTCTTCGGGCTGTTTTCAGACTGTTTTCAGACTGTTTTCAGTCTTTGTTCAGACTGTTTTCAGTCTTTGTTCAGACTGTTTTCAGTCTTTGTTCAGACTGTTTTCAGTCTTTGTTCAGACTGTTTTCAGTCTTTGTTCAGGCTGTTTTCAGACTGTTTTCAGTCTTTCTTCAGACTGTTTTCAGTCTGTTTTCAGTCTTTGTTCAGGCTGTTTTCAGACTGTTTTCAGTCTTTCTTCAGGCTATTTTCAGACTGTTTTCAGTCTTTCTTCAGGCTGTTTTCAGTCTGTTTTCAGTCTTTCTTCAGGCTGTTTTCAGTCTTCAGTCTGTTTTCAGTCTTCCTTCAGGCTGTTTTCAGGCTGTTTTCTGACTGTTTTCAGTCTTTCTTCAGGCTGTTTTCTGTCTGTTTTCAGTCTTTCTTCAGGCTGTTTTCAGGCTGTTTTCAGTCTTCAGTCTGTTTTCAGTCTTCCTTCAGGCTGTTTTCAGGCTGTTTTCTGACTGTTTTCAGTCTTTCTTCAGGCTGTTTTCTGACTGTTTTCAGTCTTTCTTCAGGTTGTTTTCAGACTGTTTTCAGTCTTTCTTCAGGCTTTTTTCAGTCTGTTTTCAGTCTTTCTTCAGGCTGTTTTCAGTCTGTTTTCAGTCTTTCTTCAGGCTGTTTTCAGTCTTTCTTCAGGCTGTTTTCAGACTGTTTTCAGTCTTTCTTCAGGCTGTTTTCAGTCTGTTTTCAGTCTTTCTTCAGGCTGTTTTCAGGCTGTTTTCAGGCTGTTTTCAGACTGTTTTCAGTCTGTTTTCAGTCTTTTTTCAGGCTGTTTTAAGTCTGTTTTCAGTCTTTCTTCGGGCTGTTTTCAGACTGTTTTCAGTCTTTCTTCAGACTGTTTTCAGTCTTTCTTCAGGCTGTTTTCAGTCTTTCTTCAGGCTGTTTTCAGACTGTTTTCAGTCTTTCTTCAGGCTGTTTTCAGTCTGTTTTCAGTCTTTCTTCAGGCTGTTTTCAGACTGTTTTCAGGCTGTTTTCAGGCTGTTTTCAGGCTGTTTTCAGACTGTTTTCAGTCTGTTTTCAGTCTTTTTTCAGGCTGTTTTCAGTCTGTTTTCAGTCTTTCTTCGGGCTGTTTTCAGACTGTTTTCAGTCTTTGTTCAGACTGTTTTCAGTCTTTGTTCAGACTGTTTTCAGTCTTTGTTCAGACTGTTTTCAGTCTTTGTTCAGACTGTTTTCAGTCTTTCTTCAGGCTGTTTTCAGATTGTTTTCAGTCTTTCTTCAGGCTGTTTTCAGTCTGTTTTCAGTCTTTCTTCAGGCTGTTTTCAGACTGTTTTCAGTCTGTTTTCAGTCTTTTTTCAGGCTGTTTTAAGTCTGTTTTCAGTCTTTCTTCGGGCTGTTTTCAGACTGTTTTCAGACTGTTTTCAGTCTTTCTTCAGACTGTTTTCAGTCTTTCTTCAGGCTGTTTTCAGTCTTTCTTCAGGCTGTTTTCAGTCTTTCTTCAGGCTGTTTTCAGACTGTTTTCAGTCTTTCTTCAGGCTGTTTTCAGTCTGTTTTCAGTCTTTCTTCAGGCTGTTTTCAGTCTTTCTTCAGGCTGTTTTCAGACTGTTTTCAGGCTGTTTTCAGACTGTTTTCAGACTGTTTTCAGTCTGTTTTTAGTCTTTTTTCAGGCTGTTTTCAGTCTGTTTTCAGTCTTTTTTCGGGCTGTTTTCAGACTGTTTTCAGACTGTTTTCAGTCTTTGTTCAGACTGTTTTCAGTCTTTGTTCAGACTGTTTTCAGTCTTTGTTCAGACTGTTTTCAGTCTTTGTTCAGACTGTTTTCAGTCTTTGTTCAGGCTGTTTTCAGACTGTTTTCAGTCTTTCTTCAGACTGTTTTCAGTCTGTTTTCAGTCTTTGTTCAGGCTGTTTTCAGACTGTTTTCAGTCTTTCTTCAGGCTGTTTTCAGACTGTTTTCAGTCTTTCTTCAGGCTGTTTTCAGTCTGTTTTCAGTCTTTCTTCAGGCTGTTTTCAGGCTGTTTTCAGTCTTCAGTCTGTTTTCAGTCTTCCTTCAGGCTGTTTTCAGGCTGTTTTCTGACTGTTTTCAGTCTTTCTTCAGGCTGTTTTCTGACTGTTTTCAGTCTTCAGGCTGTTTTCAGTCTTTCTTCAGGTTGTTTTCAGGCTGTTTTCAAGCTAAGTCCGTTTGAAGCTTTTTAGGCCTGATATTTGTATACTTAAGGTAATGACACTATCAGCGTTTGACAAATACAGTCAAACAAAAATTCTCCTCGTAAACGTTTTACTTAATCTGAGCAATTAGAGGGAAAACTGAAGTGTCACTGAGTTCAGAATCAACTCCTGCAGGAATGTTTTCATGGTTTGTGTCTTCAGCTCCTGCAGAGTCACAGCAGATCTGACCGAATGGTGGCACTGCTCAGCATCTATGAAGACGAAGACCAGGCCTACCAGGACCTTGTGACTGTGGCCA
>JBBPBX010017132.1:0-37704 GCA_038048925.1 Garcialebias charrua | reverse complement strand
TGTGAGAGTTTTTTTCTCTCTTCTTCTTTCTGATGAGAAGTAGAACTAAAATAATAATAAAACACAGACAAGCAACCCTGTAGTCAATATAATCCTGGTGATGATCAGTGTCTGTTCCTCTGGTTCTGGAGTCCAGGTTGGTCTGAGAGAGTGGAGCTGCTCATCTTTTTTCTTTATTTTATGGTGTTTATTTCATATCATTTTAATGTTGAAATAATCACTTATTTGAATTGACTGTGGAACAGTATAATGATTTCTTTCAACTTCATCGTGCAAGCTAACATTTTACTCAAAAGTAATTTTTGATTCTACATTTCAGATTGTGAATGGATAAAGAAAGACTCTGTTTAGGCCAAGGTCATGTCAAGTTGATCGTTAGTATTTGTTTAAAAAAGTGTTAAGACAAGTTAATCAGTACATCAAGAAGCTGGCGCCTGAAGTCTAACACTTGAGCTTCTACTTCTGACCTAAACTAACCTGTCTCTCCTCCCCCTTGACCTCATCTAATTCCCTACCTATTCCCTGGTTGATAACCAATGGGGGAGGCAAGTCACAGTAGGTCAAGCCCTCTTTTATAAAACCTGACTTCCTGTTTCTTCCTCAAGTTTGCTAGAGAGGGAGATGTGAAACTTTCTCCTAAGCTGTATGGACGTTCGGCCATGCGCCAAAGGTCTCGTCCATCAGCAAGGATTTACGGCCTGTCACCGTACATCCGCCTTGAGCTTAAAAGCTCCAAAGATTTGAATGAAAATTATTTCTAAAGGAATGTTTCATTCTGAAACGCAACCGGAACTACTTGCCACTACTCGGTCCGATTTGACGCAGACACTGGGACACGAAAAATTGTAAACACGCTGGAGACCGATTTTGGATTTAACTGGACAAACGAACCTCTTATGTCCATGGCTGGGAACCCTCTCTTTACCAGAAGGATGTTGTCACCAGGTAAAGAGTTGCTGATTGTTTACTGTTCATGGATCTGGGTCCAGCTGATGTCGGCCGGAGGGTGTGCCAATGGTTCTGGTTAAAACTTACTTCCCAGATAACTCCCTCATCCTACTTTCTTTCCTCCTTTTCTTAAACCTTATCTCTAGCCAGTAACAAATAAGCTAAAAGCCTTCAGAAATTAAGTAATTTACCATCTCATTACTTGATTCTGTTGTTCCTAGGAATTACGAACGCGTGATTTCCATCTGTGCCGAAGTCAATTTATAGGAAATTATAAATCAATCAATCTGTGTAAATGTCATATTATTTTGATGATTGTTAAATAAATGGCCGCATTTCCTGATGGGTCAATTTTAAACGTCTCATAGCACTCTTTCATCACTTAATGGTCACACAAGTTTATTGTTTAATCCAAAAAGAAGACAATCCATGAATTAACATAACAGGCAACTCATCTGTTCTCACATTTTTTTTAAATTTATTTATTTATTTGTTCTTTTCAAATTTAAAACACAAAAAAATATATTTACAAAATCATATTAAGAAAAAAACTAATTTAAAATGAAAGGAAGCAGAAGAAAAAAATCTTATGATATCCGCCCCTTTTTAAACAAAATCAATTCAAACAATCAATTTTAAACAATAATTATCCATGAACCAATTATGTAACTTATTACAATTCACAAATATATGGTACTTATAATTTTCACCGTTTATACATATTTTTTCAAAAGTTCACTCTTAATCAATTTCTTAAATATAAACACAGACTTAGCCTTTTTGACATTATTATCCAAACCATTCCACATACCTACCATATGCACCAGAGGTGGGACCAAGTCACTGTGTTGCAAGTCAAGTAAGTCTCAAGTCAACGACGGTCCAAGTCAAGTAAAGTCTCAAGTCAGGAACTTTCAATTTCAAGTCCTTTCGAGTCATTCTCTCACCCCCCCCCCTTTTTTTAACATTTGCAATTATACATAAAATGTAAATAATAGACCATTTGTTCTTTTTAAAATCTGTATTTATCTCAAATGATAGAACATGTGCAGCTGAACACAACGTATAAAAAAACATACCTAACTCCCCCAAATGAGCAACAGAACAGAACCCAGAGAGAGCAGTCCATTCATTTCTGACTGAGAAAAGTATAAAAGTTATACACATAAAAAAAGTCATAGCACGTCTTTGCTGAATAAACAATGTATTTCAAACTGAATTACAGTATTTTCTGGTGTATAGGTCGCACCTACGTTTAGCTCTGCTGCAATTGTCTGCCACAGGAGTGCACAGCAAGGCTTAAGATTAACACTTAAAAACAATTATTTGTTTGATAAAAATTATAGCAAATATATGTCTGAGCTGAACTTTTCCTTAATAAATGAACATAATTGTGAAATGAGATGGATTTTAAAATTTGTTTTGCCAAAAGTGATAACAAGCCATATATAGGTTGCATCGGTGTATAGGTCGCAGGCCTTGAAAAAAACCATAAAAAGGTGCGACCTATACACCGGAAAATACGGTAGGTACACAGCACAATGCATGCACCAGTAGTCAGAGAGTCAGAGAGTCAGAGAGTCTTTATTGTCATTTGCACCGCATGTAGTACATGTGATGAAAACGAGATTATGTACACAGGGTCCCAGTTACATCCAACAACAAATGCAAGAGAAAAACAGTAATAACATCTAGGATTAACTAAGGATTAACTAAGGATTAACTAATACACTAACCCCGGAATTACACTACATGCGTTACGGCTCCGCCCCGCTCCGGTCCGACCTCCGCAGCAAATACGCACCCATTATAATCAATGACAGAATTTACACTGGCTCCGCACGGCGGCGGCGAGCTGCGGAGAGCGGACGGCAGTCCGTCAAAATTAGAAATTTTTCTATTTCTGCCGGATGACGGAGCTGTGCCGGAGTCAACTTTTGAAGATTACGTCGCACCAACAGGAAAAGGAACGAGCACAACTTCCGTATTTACAAAATAAAATCACCACGGGCGGACTAATCCTAGCTCTATACGGATTTATTTGTACAAAAATGCTGTCAAACTATCATTTATGACTATTCTATGACTAAACTATTATATTTATGACTATGACTACACCTAATAACGCAATACAAAAATAAATAAATAAAAAAGTATTTTATTCTGAAATGTAAACATCACTTCCTGTTGCTCAAACCATGTAGCTCATTTACGAGAGAAGATCAAGGCAGCAGTCTCTCTACAGTTGTTCTCCTTCTTTCCACCGAATGAATTGTTTTGTTCTGACTTACTTATTTATCACTTGATTTATCGCGCGATCTCGCACGTGTCTTGGAGCGGCGCATCCAGGCGGACCTGAGCGGAGCGGAGGCAGTGGGAATTGGACTCGTTCAGCTGCGACCTGCGGACCGGAGCGGGGCGGAGCCGCGTGCAGTGTAATTCCGGGGTAAGCCCTAATGTAGCAGAAAAACATCATTATAAACAGCAGCACGAACATGAGTCATTATGAGCAGATGGTCACAGATGAACACAGCAACAAGAAACAGATCAGCATCAACATGATGTGATATTTTGCAGTGTTTATTCTTATTATTTATTTATTCATGAGTCTGACAGCCTCAGGGTAGAAGCTGTTCCTCAGTCTAGTGGTTCTACATTTGATGCTCCTCAACCTCCGTCCTGAGGGGAGTGGTGCAAAGAGTGAATGTGCTGGGTGAGTGAGGTCTTTCATGATGCAGGTGGCTCTTTTCCTGCATCTGGAGGTGTAAATGTCTGTGATGGTGGGGAGACTGACTCCAACAGACTTCTGTGCAGCCTTCACCACTCTCTGTAGAGCTTTCCTCTCTGCAACTGTGCAGCCTCCATGCCACACATTGATGCTGGAGCACAGGATGCTCTCCACTGCACACCTGTAGAAGGAGTTGAGGACTGAGCTTCTCAGACCAGCTCGTCTCAGCCGTCTGAGGAAGTAGAGTCTCTGATGACCTTTCTTGATCAGGCTGGTGGTGTTGTTGCTCCAGCTGAGGTTATCATTCAAGTGTACACCCAGGTACTTGTAGCTGGAGACCACCTCCACCGCAGATCCACCTATGTACAGTGGGGTGTGGGTGTGTTTGTTCCTTCTGAAGTCCACAATCATCTCCTTCGTCTTCTTCACATTCATGTGAAGGTTGTTCTCTTTGCACCAGCTCTCCAGGTGTTCCACCTCCTGTCTGTAGCTGGATTCATCATTGTCTGTGATGCATCCCACCACCGCTGTATCATCTGCAAACTTAACAATATGACAGCCTGGATGTGTGGCTGTACAATCATATGTGAGCAGAGTGAACAGAAGAGGGCTCAGCACACATCCTTGAGGAGAGCCAGTGCTGAGGGTTATGGTGGAGGAGGAGAAGTTGTGGATCTTCACGGACTGTGGTCTGTCTGTTAAGAAGTCTAGTACCCAGTTACAAATGGAGGGGCTTAGTCCAAGTGTAGATAGTTTGTCTATCAGAGTTTGGGGGATCATGGTGTTGAAGGCAGATGTGAAGTCCACAAAGAGCAGACGCACGTATGAGTCCTTCTGATCCAGGTGGGTGAGAGCAGTGTGGACCACAGAGGAGATGGCGTCCTCTGTTGATCGGTTCTCGCGGTATGCATATTGATGAGGGTCCTCGCTGATGTTGACGGTTGTCTTGATGTGGGACATGACCAGTTTCTCAAAACATTTAGCGACTATCGGGGTGAGGGCCACCGGTCTATAGTCATTCAGACCAGTCACTGTGGAGCTTTTTGGGACTGGGATGATGGTGGCAGTCTTCAGGCAGGTGGGAACTGACTCCAGTGAAAGTGAGGTGGTGAAGATGTCAGCCAGCACCTCACAGAGCTGGTCCGCACATTCCTTCAGAACTTTCCCTGGGATGTTGTCTGGACCCGTAGCTTTATGAGGGTTGATCCTTCTGAGACTACCTCTCACTTCTGCTGCGGTCACTTTGAGGTGCTCCTCGTCTGGTGATGAGGTGAGTCTGGTGCTAGCTGGTCTGTTTGGATCTTCAAAACGTGCATAAAACTTATTGAGGGCATCAGGCAGAGATGGGTCCCTGGGGCATTGTTTGCTTTTTCCCTTGTAATCTGTTAAACATTTGATTCCCTGCCACATGCTCCGTGGATCATGTGAGGTGAACTGCCCCTCATTCATTCATTCAACCTTTATTTAGTCAGGTAAATCTTTTGAACCTCAAGGGCTCATTTACGAAAGCGACCTGCTAAAACTAAAGAACAATGAACAGCAGTGGTATAATTTCCTTAAACAATAAACAATAAACAAACAAACAATAAACAATAGAAAACAAAAGAGAGAAAAAAAAAAAACAAAAGAAAGTTTTTTTTTTTTTTTTTTTTACAAAGTATCAAAAAACTAGCAAAACATTATAAGGTAGACGTATAAAATCAAAGACAGGAACAGATCTGCATTGGTTTTTGCCAGGATTCCAACAGATTCTGAAAACCATTTAGAGAAGTCAAGGTCGAGAGCTTCAGATCTTTTTGTAAGATATTCCATGAAGCAGGAGCGGAGTAGGAGAAGGCCCTTTTTCCAAGTTCAGTCCTCACTGACGGAACACTGCAGGTAATCATGTCCTGAGAGCGCACACTGTAGCTGCACTCACGCAAAGACATGTAGGAGGAGATGTATGAGGGCAGCAGACCAAGAAGTGATTTAAAGATGAAAATGTACCAGTGGAAGAGTCTGCGTGAGGTTAATGATGTCCAGTTAACCAGTGAATACAGGGTGCAGTGGTGGGTACGATAATCACAACCAGTTATGAATCTTAGTGCACCATGATAGACAACATCCAACATCCGCAGGGTGCTTGTAGGAGCATTCATGTAGAGAATGTCACCGTAATCAATGGAGGGAAGGAAAGTCACAGACACAAGGCGTTTCCTGACATTCAGTGATAGACATGATCTGTTTCTGAAAAAGAAACCCAGTTTAACTTTCAGTTTCTTCACTAGGTTTTCCACGTGGAGTTTAAAAGAGAGATGTGAATCAATCAGGATACCCAGATATTTATAGGAATCAACAAACTCAATAGGGACACCCTCGATCCTCTGTGCATACGCGGCTTTGGCCTTTTTTATGCCATCACCCAGCTCTTTCCTGCACTTCCTCAACTCCTCTGTGTCTTTAGACTTGAATGCAGTATCCCTTGCTGCCAGCAGGGTGCGGACCTCCTTATTTAGCCAGGGTTTTTGATTGGGATAAAATTTAACATACTTTCTTATGGATACATTTTCAGCGCATGTACTGATGTAACCCAGTACTGAGGACGCATAAAGTTCCAAGTTAACTGAGCCCCCCTCAGTTGCTGCTTCTTTGAAGACAGACCAGTCTGTGTTTTCAAAGCAGTCTCTCAGCATGGGGGAACTATCTTGACGCCACAATGTGATCGCTCTTTGTTCCGGCTTGGAGCGTCTGAGTGGGGGTAGCTGTCTTGGGACCAATAACAGGGAGCGATGGTCGGAAGCCCCGAGCGGTGGGCGTGGCTTCGCCGTGTACGCCCCCTTCACATTCGTGAAGACTTGGTCTAGCGTCTTATTTCCTCGTGTTGCTGTGAAAACGTGCTGATTGAAGGTTGGAAGGATGACACGTAAATCCACGTGATTGAAGTCCCCGGAAACAATGAAAAGCCCCTCAGGATATTTACACTGCAGCGAGGTGAGTAAGTCATGAATTTCTCCCTGGGCGTCGTTGGCATTAGCATCGGGTGCTATGTAAACAGCGCTTATTATTATCGCTGAATAATCGCGGGGGAGGTAATGTGGTCGACATCTTACTGTTAAAAGCTCCACAGCAGCTGAGCAGATCCTGCTGATAACGGCACAGTTCGTGCACCAGTCTTTGTTAACGTAGATACAAACGCCACCGCCTCGTGTTTTCCCCGTAGTCTCGGTTCACCGGTCCGTTCTGAAAAAGAGCCTGTCTTCCAGCTCATAAACAGAGTCAGGAGTGTCCTCATTGATCCACGTTTCCGTGAGGCAAAGCACCGAGCATCTCCTCATCTCCTCCGACGTGGTTACTCTCAAACGAAGTAAATCCATCTTGTTAGATCTAGTTAGATTGCAACAAAAGTATATACTGTATATGATCAGAGATGATGAATCTCTAAATATATAATCATGCCTAAACCTTACACAAAATAACACCCAAAACACCCAACACCCCCCCCCCACAAAAAAAACAAAACAATTATCCAGAGATTCTTTTTCTCGTAGACGAACCCGCAAAAACACATCTGTTCCGAAAATAGTCTGAAACCACATTAAAGAGTGAAGGAAGAGTGTGCATGTTCATTGCCCAGAACAAGAGGGCGTTCTGTCCATCAGCAATATGGAGGTAATGACTTAGCTGTAGTGCTGTTGGCTGGACAGGTCTGGACATCCTTCTTCTGTCTCTTGTAAGCAGCAAACAGTCCTCCATCTTCACAGTCCTTTTGATATTTATCACCAGGAGTCACGTGTTGCGCTGACTTTGCAAGCTCTGCAGCATTTTCCAGGATCAGCTCTGACAAAACATCAAATTAAAAGCGGCAAAAGAGCCCTTATTATAATTTTAGACAGTAAATAAATAAAAACACAGAAAATGTACACCAAATACAGTCGTTACCTTTAACTTGTTGTGTCACCTCCGTCTTTGTGTCTTCACTTCCCAACACATGGTGTTCCACCCATAACATAACCAACGATCAAATCACGTAGTAAGGCATTGGTGATGGCTTTCTGCTGTGGATGAGTCATACTGTACTGCCCAGCACGAGTGTCCAGAAATTGTGATATGGAAGGCTGTAGAGGTTCATTTGTGATCCTCTTGTTCATCTGGTATTCTTCAAATCTGTCAGAAGTAAACAAATGTCAGAAAATAAATTACAGCCATTCATTAATTACATTTGACTTAAGTTAAAAAACCAGACCCTTGTCCTTCACTTCGCTTCATACTAGTACAAGCGAAGTGAAGGACAAGGGTCAGGTTTTAACCAGGCTACCGTCACGCCGCCATTTGAAAAGTTATAACAGACAAAACAGTTCACTATCCACCAGCTTCCTGAGCTAACACGTAGCCCAGAGTACACATGCTAATACGAAGTTAGCTGTTAGCTAAAGTCAACTATCTCACAACAAAATAAAAGTGCTACTTACCACTCTTTGTGAATGCTCATAACTTGTGTACCCAAAAGAAACTACTTGTGGAAGCATATTGGTCCCTCAGCTGTAGCTTGCGTTGTTTTTTTCAAAGCTACGCACACACACATACATACGGAGTGTGGGGTGCCCGGTCTGCGCCTGACTGTTAATGCGCCTGACTGTTAATACGGAATGAGTGAAAATAATTAATGCGGCCACTTTATAACGTGTTTTAAAATTTTGACTTGACTAAAATATCAAGTCTTTTCAAGTAAAAAAGCTTCAAGTCAAGTCAAGTCCCAAGTCAATGGCGTGCAAGTCTAAGTAAAGTCCGAGTCTTTCAGCATTTTTTCAAGTCAAGTCTCAAGTTGTGATTTTAATGACTCGAGTCTGACTCGAGTCCCCACCTCTGGTATGCACTGTATTAAAGTAGACCTACCTACTCCTAAAACGTGTTCTATAACGTGGTTTAACAAAAATGTCAGTTCCCTTATACAGTATGCGATACCTCGGGATTCCTGCTTTACATCTCTTTGGATACTTACAGCATCTTTGACATATGGTTGGTTTAGATTCACGCCCATACCTGACATATGTCTGTCGGATATTTTACGGATTTTTATCTGTGAAGGATCTTGAAAATATGTGGCCGCTATCCCTCGGGATTCCTGCTTTACATCTCTTTGGATACTTACAGCATCTTTGACGTATGGTTGGTTTAGCCCATACCTGACAGATGTCTGTCGGATATTTACAGATTTTTATCTGTGAAGGATCTTGAAAATATGTGGCCTTTATCCCTCGGGATTCCTGCTTTACATCTCTTTGGATACTTACAGCATCTTTGACGTATGGTTGGTTTAGCCCATACCTGACAGATGTCTGTCGGATATTTACAGATTTTTATCTGTGAAGGATCTTGAAAATATGTGGCCTTTATCCCTCGGGATTCCTGCTTTACATCTCTTTGGAAACTTTCCGCATCTTTGACGTATGGTTGGTTTAGATTCACGCCCATACCTGACAGATGTCTGTCGGATACTTACGGATTTTTATCTGCAGCAGATCCAGAAAAAAATGTGGCTTTTATCCCTCGGGATTCCTGCTTTAGATCTCTTTGGAAACTTTCCGCATCTTTGACGTATGGTTGGTTTCAGTGACGTGCGGTCAGGGGCGGCAAGTGAGGCCACGCCTCCCCTGTCATCATGGAAAGAAAAAAAAATTTAATTGAAAAAATAAATGTAATTATTGTCTTTATCCTTTGATTTATACTATAAACTTATTTTACTAAAACCTAAACCAGTTTTAAGTAGATTTTTATTCAAAATCGCCGATTTTTCTTATTTAGCGTTCAAATACTGAGATGAGACGTGCAGAACTGCGCAGAGAGGCACTGCGCAGAGAGGCACCGGCTGCTTCACTTCAGATTGCGCACTCACTCACTGACATGATGCAGGCAGCTGCTGTGTGAGCGATTTGGGAAGGCAGGAAAATTCCTGCCTCTTATGTCGCTATTAAAATGTCCAAATACTTTTGCTATATAAACTACATTTCTATAGTTTAGCTGGTGAATATAATGTCTCGTGTTTTTGTCTAAAACTGTATCTGTGCGCTGAACGATCTCATAAAACGGCTGTGAAGGTGTCAGGTTACATCCACACACACACACAGGCAGGCGAGCCTCTGGAGGCGGGGCTACTGAGCTCAGGGTTCTGTTTCAGCCTGCGCTGCAGGAGGGAAAGTGACAGCGCAAACAGAGCAAAAAGAGTAACTTTTCACAATCTACAAATATCTAGAACATTAAACACTTAACTAAAAGTTTTAGTATTTTGTTAACAATTTAGTTTTGATCATTTTTAAACATAAGCACAGAGTTTACATTTTTAACATGATTTCCCAAAACATTCCACAATTCAACTCCCTGTATTGAAATAAACCGTCCCTTCAAACTAGTTCTATACCTTGGCTTTGCAAAAATGTCAGTTCCCTTTAGACTAGCAGCTTTCTCTCTTAACAAAATACATTTGAACATTTGAGGGTTCTATTACTAACAAAATATTATAGTCCACCAAATCATTAAACTTCAGTACTTTGAGTTGTTTAAATAATATATTATATGACATTAAGGCTTTCTTGTAATAATTCTCACAGCTCTTTTCTGTAAAATAAAAATAGATTTTGTTATAGTTTAATTTAATTTATAAGTAAAAGTAAGACTAAAATAATTTTTTCTCCAAATTAAATGTGCTTTTTTGTGTGCTACAGTTTGTATGTGTAAAGATTGCTGATATGAGATTTTAAACACAACCCGTTAACTGCTGCCAATCAAATGGCGAATAAACTACTCTGTAGGGTTCATGTATTATAAAAGAAGAAAATAATGCTATCCAAAGTATCCAAAGCGCTGAAGAAGCTATGGCAGACAGAAGCCAAAATGTGGAGAACATTTTTTGTCTGTTTTCTATTATACATATGAAAAAAAAACTGCACAGTGCCTCACCAGCCATGAACCTCACAGCACGTCACTGGTTGGTTTAGATTCACCCCCATACGTGACAGATGTCAGTCGGATATTTACGGATTTTTCATTATTCATTTATGCAAATTTGATATACTGTAAATACAGGTTTGGCATTCATGTAAAATAACTATCTTCCAACACATTTCCAATGGTTAGTTGTTGTTTTTTTATTTGTAATATCTGAAGCACTTAATGTACCGTACATTTGTTTTAAATCTGGCTTCTAAGATCTTAACATTTTAAGATCACCCAGTTTTCTACATCAAAATTAAAGAGTCTTTAATTTTGGTTTATGAACCATCATCATGATGTACAAATCACAAGCTGGACCAGTAAGCATATTACCATTTCAATAAGAACTATGAAAAATCAGTATAATAAAGTTTATGAAGCAGTCTAGTAAATACACAGTACGTAGTTTGTATCTTCATAACACCCCCCCACACCCCCATGGTTTCATTTGAAATAAAAGTTGTTCTTGTGCTTCTTGGAGGCTGCCTCATTTCCCATGGGCACTCTGCGATGTAGCCAACCATTCTGCAGGACTTTGTTTGAAGCTCCGAAAGTTTGTACTTGCATCTGTCTAAAATGTCCTGTTTTGTTGCTCTCAGGTGGATAAACCTTCCATGTGTCTTGTACTCATCAGGCACGCTGGCACCCCCTCATTCGTCATTTAAAAGGGAGCGACCAAAAAGCTTCAACAGAAAACAGAAAACACAAGGTCAATAAGAGCACTTTTTAATTGTATACATAACAAAAAGGAAATGTGTAACCCAGTCAATTTTGGTTCTTGTATTTCCTCAATTTTATGCTTTCACCTTGTCCACTGTTTTGGGACTAAGTGTAAAATCTCATGAGATTTTGTGAGATTTGAGTTTCATAGAAAAACATGGCTCCTCCCATCATTTGGGAAAGCAGGTGTGTGTGACTGGTGACTGAGGAAGTTCAGAGCTGCTGCAGCTTTTAGATGTCTCTAAGCTGTGAGAAACTGCTGTTTTGTGCTTAAAAGACCAGAAACAAGCAAACTGGCCAGGTTTCTATGAGGGAGGCCAGATTTCCTATGATGGAGGCCAGGTTTCCCATGATGGCGAGCTACCACTAGGCTTCAGGCCCAAAGAACCCGGAGCCAGAACCTGAGTTGTCTTGTGCGGTAGGAGATGCTGTGGCCTGGGGCCTCATGTACAAAGACTTGCGTGGATTTCTTACTTAAAAGTGACGTACTGGCAAATCCAGAAAACTGCGTACGCACAAAAAAATCCAGATGTATCAAACTGTGCGTACGCCGGAATCCACGCACATTGCTTTTGTACATCACAATCAACGTGGAATTGGGCGCACATGACAGAGTGGCCGACTCCGCCTTTGACACGCCTCCATATAAATATGCAAATTCATTTAAAGGGATTGTGACATGATTTTGTAAATTTGAATATTTGTCAGAACATATATATCTTATATCATTGAGCTCTGGTCGTTTTTGCATAATAAATTATAAATATATTAAATTTTTATTCCAAGTTATGGTAGTCATTTCTCTGGGACACGCCCCTAAAATTCCGTGCATTCCGCAAAACCGTCATTTGACGTACACGTGGGGAGCCGCTGCTCAACGCGCATGTAATTAATAATGGCGGAGCATGTCGACTCAGACGAGTGCAGCATTTCTAGTGTTGATCTAAGCGATTTGTCTTCAGTTTTGGAAGGTCAATATAAGCAGTAGAAGTTTTAATCTTGCTCAAATCATTTTATTGTATACTCTATTAATGGAAAACTTATTAACTTTTACGATTCAGCTTTAAAAAAAACGTGCAGGGAGCTTCGTGGCTTTGAGCATGTCCGATTGCGTTTGAGATCTATCATTTTAAGACAGTAAATCATCCAAAGCTCTCATTAATAGACTCTCCCCTAATAAAAACAAACAACAAATTGTACCTGGTCGCGCCGAAATAATTTAAAAATACCTAAATAGCACCCGTGTTGACTCGGGAGCTATGCTAATGTCTGTTAGCAAGCAGATGTCGGCAGATAGACCTCACGTCTGACATATATCTTTTTTAAACAGTAAATCATCCAAAACTCTCATTAATAGACTCTCCCCTAATAAAAACAAACAACAAATCGTACCTGATCACGCCGACATAATTTAAAAATACCTAAATAGCACCCGTGTTGACTCGGGAGCTATGCTAATGTCTGTTAGCAAGCAGATGTCGGCAGATAGACCTCACGTCTGACATATATCTTTTTTAAACAGTAAATCATCCAAAACTCTCATTAATAGACTCTCCCCTAATAAAAACAAACAACAAATTGTACCTGGTCGCGCCGAAATAATTTAAAAATACCTAAATAGCACCCGTGTTGACTCGGGAGCTATGCTAATGTCTGTTAGCAAGCAGATGTCGGCAGATAGACCTCACGTCTGACATATATCTTTTTTAAACAGTAAATCATCCAAAACTCTCATTAATAGACTCTCCCCTAATAAAAACAAACAACAGATCGTACCTGATCGCGCCGACATAATTTAAAAATACCTAAATAGCACCCGTGTTGACTCGGGAGCTATGCTAATGTCTGTTAGCAAGCAGATGTCGGCAGATAGACCTCACGTCTGACATATATCATTTTTAAACAGTAAATCATCCAAAACCCTCATTAATAGACTCTCCCCTAATAAAAACAAACAACAGATCGTACCTGATCGCGCCGACATAATTTAAAAATACCTAAATAGCACCCGTGTTGACTCGGGAGCTATGCTAATGTCTGTTAGCAAGCAGATGTCGGCAGATAGACCTCACGTCTGACATATATCTTTTTTAAACAGTAAATCATCCAAAACTCTCATTAATAGACTCTCCCCAAATAAAAACAAACAACAGCTCGTACCTGATAGGCAGTAAGATGGTCTCTGCAGACAAGACTCTCAGTAGGAACCCATCGGTCACAAGTTCTCTGTACTTCCATTCTAGGCAAAGTTTCTCATCTTTTGGGAATTTGTGAAGGCTCACTTGTTCACTGCTGATATTAGAACACCCAAATGCGCTACAACGTGATGGCATTTTTCAAGTTACACCAAAAAAAAAAGAGTCGATCTTTCACCAAACAAAGGGGCAAGCCAGGCTCCGCCTTTTGCCCAGTGCCCACGTGTACGTCACATGAAGATTTGCATAAGTTCACGGGGCGTGTCCCAGAGAATTTATGGTAAAAAATTACCATAAATTGGAATGAAATTTTAATATATTTATAATTTATTATGCAAAAACGACCAGAGCTCAATGATATAAGATATATATGTTCTGACAAATATTCAAATTTACAAAATCATGTCACAATCCCTTTAAATATGCCCTGCACGTTAGGAATGTCGTCTTTGCTCTATTGCAAATCATGTCAAAACGTGGAAATAAGAGGAACTTCACGGACTGTGAACTGGAGACACTTCTGAGTGAGGTAGAGAGGCACAGAAAAAGGTTTTGTTTGGCACGCTCAGTGCACAACAAACCGTCCACTTTTAAATGAGAAGTTGACCCAGCTATTTTAACATGCATACCGGTAGATAGGTCAGTGGGTAGCGTGTCTGCCTTTTGTCCCAAAGGTCATAAGTTTGAATCCCGCATGATACAATGTTTTTTTTTATTCATTCCAGATTTAAAGAACCCAAGAAAACTATTTAGAATGAACAACATGAAATGAAACAATACATTTTTTTTATTCATTCCAGATTTAAAGAACACAAGAAAACTATTTAGAATGAACAACATGAAATGAAACAATACATGAAATGAAGGAAAAAGAGGATTTCTTGTGGGTTTTTTTTAAATAGTTTTCTTGTGTTCTTTAAATCTGGAATGAATTTTAAAAAAAAGAAAAACGTTTTCATTTAGACATACCCTGCAACAGAGGAATGTAGTCTTGTCCCATCATGCATCACGTTCTTCAACTGCTAAAACAGCTAAAAATGAACAAAAAACAAGAATTTAAGCTGTGCAGAACTATTCAGTCTTTCTGTTTTTTGTATTTTTTGCAGGTTATATTCTAATTGCGTCCATGTGGATGTAATAATTGTTAATCATGTGTGTTTGGTGTGTTTCCCAGCATGAACACAGCTTCTCAGAATGGCCTCTAGGTGTCGCCAAAGGAACAAAAACCACAGAAACGTGCGTACGCCAACCATGGAGCTGGCGTGGAGATGCACACATTTTCACGTTCAGTTCAGTTTTGATACATACGGAGTTTTGCGTGGATAGTGACGTACGCAATGTTTTTGTGCGTACGCAGCGTTGATACATGAGGCCCCTGCTCCCCACACACACACACACCCAAAAACCTTTACAAGTGTTAAAGGCTCCTGAACATTTATTTGGTCTTCATTGACTACATTTAAACCCCTCAATCTTATCTGGACTATTGCCCTGGCCTTGGTATTTCATGAACTGTGGGATTAATACAAGCATTTGGATTTAGTCTAGATAATTTGGGAGATCTGTTCATCTGGTGAAACATGTTTATTGGTATAATGAATGGATTGATGACATTGATGACAGTTGTTTTTGTTTTGTTTTTGTACATATTGTAAATACTGTATCATATTTAATACAAAGCACCTTATGCACTGATTTTCTGTCCTTGTGTTCTTAAATACAAATGCAACCATGACCCTTCATGAGGCGAACATTAGAACCTTCTGATAACTGGCCTGCTACTAATACTTTTGAGTGATCACCACTTTGTCTGATCTTTAGCATTTACATCATATATGCTACAATATTTTATGGCGAGCTAGCCAGGAGGGTTATTTGGTTGTTTAATCTGTATTTTTGGTTCATTTGGCTATCTTGCATGATGGATGTGTTTTTGCAATGTGGTATTAAAATCCCAAATGCTGTCTTGGTAGAGGGCATATCAGTAAGTGACAGTAAGGATGAAGTTTTTGACTTTTTAAAACAGTATGGTAAGATTAATAGATTTGAAATAATTTCTGAACCTGACTCTGAATTTCATGAGTCACTAGTGGTCGAATTTTGTTCCAGTGCCGCTTTAGAAACGTTACGGCCAAAGTTACCATACACTTTGGAATTAGAAGATCACACTGGTACTTTTTGTATTTCTGATTTACCTACTGTCTGCACTACACGTGCTGTGCAAAGCAGAACCTCATCATGTCTATCTGATCTGCAGAACTTGGCTAAACTGACTGGTTTGGATTATGGTGAAGTACTAACAGCAATGATGACTCAGATTGGTCTCTCTATTGCTGCACTCAAACCTGCTGTTCCGGTGAAAGAGCAACCCACTGATAGTGAGGCTGTTGTGTCCCCACCAGTACCATCAATGAGCAACCCATCACCTGTCCCACCATCAGTCACAAGTTGGTCAGTTCCACCAACCACTGTCCCAATTTCAGGCAGTGAACCACAGCAACGATCTAGTTCCACTTCACAGCCAACACCAAGACGATCCACTGCCAGCATAAATCTCCATCCACCCGAGGTCCAGCGCTATGTCGTGGAGCACATTGTAAAGAATGAAGACAGTTCTACACATCATCAACGGCTCAGAATGTTTTCAGGACGTGCACCCAGACCAAATCATGAAGCAGACTTTGAAACATGGAGGTCTGGAGTGGAATTGTTATTGAAGGACCCGGCTGTGTCTGATCTCCAGCGTTCGAGAAGGATAGTGGACAGTCTCTTGCCTCCAGCTGGTGATATAGTCAAGCACCTAAGTCCTGACACACTGCCCACTGTGTACTTGGAGACACTTGATTCTGCATATGCAACAGTGCAGGATGGTGATGAACTGTTTGCTAAATTTATGGATACTTTCCAAGATGTCGGAGAAAAACCATCGGCCTACCTTCAACGGCTCCAAGTTACACTGAATTCTGCAATGAAAAGAGGGGGTGTGGCAGAGGCTGACGTCAACCGTCAATTATTACAACAGTTCTGTCGTGGGTGCTGGGACGACAACTTAATCGCAGAGCTTCAATTGAAACAGAAAAAAGTAAAGCCACCTAACTTTGCTGAACTGTTGCTCCTTTTACGTACAGAAGAAGACCAGGAAGCAGCAAAAGCCCTGCGCATGAAACAGCACCTGGGGTCTACAAAGCAGAAAGCTACGACCCATTCTCAGTTTGCCCATAGTAATGGTGAAGAAAAGGGAACTATGAAAAATCAGTATAATAAAGTTTATGAAGCAGTCTAGTAAATACACAGTACGTAGTTTGTATCTTCATAACACCCCCCCACACCCCCATGGTTCCATTTGAAATAAAAGTTGTTCTTGTGCTTCTTGGAGGCTGCCTCATTTCCCATGGGCACTCTGCGATGTAGCCAACCATTCTGCAGGACTTTGTTTGAAGCTCCGAAAGTTTGTACTTGCATCTGTCTAAAATGTCCTGTTTTGTTGCTCTCAGGTGGATAAACCTTCCATGTGTCTTGTACTCATCAGGCACGCTGGCAACCCCCTCATTCGTCATTTAAAAGGGAGCGACCAAAAAGCTTCAACAGAAAACAGAAAACACAAGGTCAATAAGAGCACTTTTTAATTGTATACATAACAAAAAGGAAATGCATCCATATTCATTCATTCAACCTTCATTTAGGCAGGTTAATCTCATTGAGCCTCGAGGACTCATTTACAAGAGAGACCCGTCTACAAACTAAAGAATGATGACAACAACAGTAGATTTTCCATGAACAATCAACAATAGACAATCACAAGAGTGAAATACATTTTTTTTTTTACAAGTTGAAACAAAGATATCAAAGTGGCAAAAACAGACAGATAAGGCAGATGTAGAAAATCAAAAACAGGAACATGTCTGCATTGGTTTTTGTAGGATTCCAACAGATTCCTAAAGCCATTTAGAGAGGTCAAGGCCGAGAGCTTCAGATCTTTTTGTAAGATATTCTGAAGCTCTCGGTCTTGACAACTCTGGTTGCATTTGACTCAAAGTCTGTCACTTCTTAAGCAACATGTGTGCCTCTGTGACATCTTTGTCTTGTTAAATTTGACATTCTCACTAAATTGATTTTTTTGTAAATGTGGATCTAAACAGATCATTAAATTCAGGAAATTATTCTACTAAGTTGATTTGTAGTTCTAAACATATTTAGAGTACCGTTTTTTTCCGCCGTACACGTCGCACTGCCGTATTAGTCGCATAAGTCCAATTATGTCCAATAATGTGGAAAAATCCATAAACGTGTCGCACCGCCGTATAAGTCACATCTATTATGCATCACCACTGACGCGTTGCGTATGTTACGCGTCACCGCTGACAACCCGGAAATGTGGGCCGGTTTTTTGCCATCAGCTGGATTTTAAAAATAGTTTTGCTACGTCTGATGAAACAACGTGCGCGCGTAGTGATCAGAAACGCTGCATCTCTTTAAAATCTAACAAGATAAACACTCAAAACAATTATTTGTTTGCTGAAAATTATAGTAACAGGGTATATACAGAAATTCTTCAGTTAAATTTAATACCTTTTAATACCATCACAATATTTTTTAATACCATCACGACACTGAGCTGCAACCGTAGCGGCAATCTCTTGTACTTCAGTTTAGAGCAACTAATTGTAAAGTGATAGAGTACTGTGATTTTCTTCCTAAACGTTGGTAGTACATGTAGTTTTATAATAATTACTGGACATACATCAATTTGCTTCTTGCTCAATAAAAGCACTGACCTATTTATTTAAATCTAACCCAAGAGAAAAAGTTTGTTCCCACACATAGCATATCTCTAATGGCAAATGAAAAACTGTAAACTTGAAAACAGAACAGTTTAGTTAAAATAATTAAACACTGAACACATGCACAATTCAAAAAGAGAGGGAGAAAAATAATAACTACCATATTTTTCATCCTGTAAGTCGCAGTTTTTTGCATAATTTACATGCCTTGCAACTTATAATCCGCGGTGTGGTTTATGAATTATCTTGCTAACAAAAACAGCGAACCTCACAGCTAAATGCAGCTACATCCAGAGCAGGGGCGGGCAGCGACAGAGTCAGTCCGACCAGAGGAGGCTTTTTTTGGACACATGAGCTAGAAACGGTCTGGAAATGTCTCCCTAGCGGACAAAAGTGGTACTGCACCATTTTTAGGCCAAAATGAAAAACAGCGATTTCAGAGCGAAAAATAGGTCTAAAAATATGGGAAAAAATCCATAGATAATACGCTTCGGTGTTTAATACGCAGGACATTCAAATGAGCAAAAAAACTGTGTATTATACAGGTAGTCCCCGACTTACGAGCGCTCTTACTTATGAGGTCCCGGACTTACGAGTATGCATCTCATTAAAAAATAAATAAATAAAAATTTACATTTTTTTAAATAAATGAATACATGTACAGTACTGTACAGTCACAAAGCACTTAGCCTATCCTAACACAGTTTTTAAAGATGAAGGAGTGAGTTGAATTGTCTCCCTTTCACATAAAGTGAAAATAGTTCCCTTTATGTGAATGGAGCCTGCTGGGGAGGAGGGAGACAATTCAAATGACTCCTTAAAGTGCATGTTTCATGTTAGTTTTTTGGGCAGAAACATAATATTTAGAGGTAATAAGTAATTTTGATAATCCTCCCTGCTTTCCAAATGATTACCAATAGCCTTACAGACACTAATCAGGGGGAAAAAAACTGAGCCTAAAAAAAACGCGCGGTTTTGGAGTCACGTGACACGTGACGAAAGTAGAGGGGGCGTCATAGTCGGAAGTTGTTGTTTTGTATTGAGTTGTATTGAAGTGAAAAAGGTCCTTTTTGTCTTCAAAAATTAATAACAAATCGAATTTCATCTCAAATGTGCTATACAGGCAATCGTTTAGTAAAAAGGCTCTGTATAATTACACTCTGAAAGCAGGAAAAATATACAATGAGTGGTTTAGGAGATATGAATGACTTTAGATGGACGAAAAAAACGATGCTAATTTTATGCTAGCGCGACCGTGTTGCATGTCTTCAAAAATTTATAAAAAATCGAATTTCATCTCAAATGTGCTATACAGGCAATCGTTTAGTAAAAGAGCCGTGTATAATTACACTCTGAAAGCAGGAAAAATATACAATGAGTGGTTTAGGAGATATGAATGACTTTAGATGGAAGAAAAAACTATGCTAATTTTATGCTAGCGCGACCGTGTTGCATGTCTTCAAAAATTAATAAAAAATCGAATTTCATCTCAAATGTGCTATACAGGCAATCGTTTAGTAAAAAAGCCCTGTATAATTACACTCTGAAAGCAGGAAAAATATCCAATGAGTGGTTTAGGAGATATGAATGACTTTAGATGGAAGAAAATACGATGCTAATTTTATGCTAGCGCGACCGTGTTGCATGTCTTCAAAAATTAATAAAAAATTGAATTTCATCTCAAATGTGCTATACAGGCAATCGTTTAGTAAAAAAGCCCTGTATAATTACACTCTGAAAGCAGGAAAAATATACAATGAGTGGTTTAGGAGATATGAATGACTTTAGATGGAAGAAAAAACGATGCTAATTTTATGCTAGCGCGACCGTGTTGCATGTCTTCAAAAATTAATAAAAAATCGAATTTCATCTCAAATGTGCTATACAGGCAATCGTTTAGTAAAAAAGCCCTGTATAATTACACTCTGAAAGCAGGAAAAATATCCAATGAGTGGTTTAGGAGATATGAATGACTTTAGATGGAAGAAAAAACGATGCTAATTTTATGCTAGCGCGACCGTGTTGCATGTCTTCAAAAATTAATAAAAAATCGAATTTCATCTCAAATGTGCTATACAGGCAATCGTTTAGTAAAAAAGCCCTGTATAATTAACTCTGAAAGCAGAAAAAATGTCCACTGAGTGGTTTAGGATGGAAAAAGTAATTGTTTAGGGAGCTAAGGCTAAAGTAGTTAAATCCATCAGTGGTGTAATTAATGCTGTATCTCTATATTTAGGCTATATGTAATATAAACCATTTTTAGCTTTAGGTAGTATATATCTAGAAGTTATTTGGCTAGATATTTGATGTAATAGTCAGAGATGACATACTTATGTCAAAACAACTTTGTAATCTGTCGCCTCCTCCTGGTGCGATCCCATATCTTTCTTAGCTAAAGCACAAACGTTCCCCTCCTGTGATGTCACTTCCGGTTTACCGCTGAGAGCACTATTTTTAGACAGAGTAGCGAGGGAAGACAAAAAAGGTAGTAGTAGCACATTTTATTTTGAGATATGATCCGTATTTTTGATGAAAATTGGAGTTTTAGACATGTTAGGTTGAAAAGGCAACAACATGTGTTTAAAGTGAAAGATACACTTTAACTGTATTAGGATAGGCTAAGTGCTTGGTGACTGTACAGTACTGTACATTTATCTATTTATAAATAAATAAATAAAATATAAATATATATACTGTACAGTATATTTTTAATAAATAGATAAATGTACAGTACTGTACAGTCACCAAGCACTTAGCCTATCCTAACACAGTTTTTAAAGATGAAGGAGTGAGTTGAATTGTCTCCCTCCTCCCTGCAGGCTCCATTCCCATAAAGGGAGCTAGCTCCCTTTATGTGAATGGAAGACAATTCA
Source organism: Garcialebias charrua (assembly GCA_038048925.1). Taxonomy (NCBI): domain Eukaryota; kingdom Metazoa; phylum Chordata; class Actinopteri; order Cyprinodontiformes; family Rivulidae; genus Garcialebias; species Garcialebias charrua. Next base: position 16,493 of record JBBPBX010017132.1, on the reverse strand, counting down.
ACTCACTCCTTCATCTTTAAAAACTGTGTTAGGATAGGCTAAATGCGTGATGACTGTACAGTACTGTACATGCATTCATTTATAAAAAAATACATTTTTTTTTTTTTTTTTACTGTGTTCCTACTTACGAATTTTCAACATACGAGCGCCCCCTATGGACGGAACTCGCTCGTAAGTCGGGGACTACCTGTAGTTATAACTGCTTTCCCTCTTTACAAAATGTTTTTGAATATTCGGAGGTAGTGTTTGATTCTGTGCTTCATACATTAGTAAAAGAATACAGGGAGTCCTCGACTTACGACGCCCTTGACTTATGACAATCAAGACTTACAAATGCGCTCCAAACGCTAGTACGTGCTGTGTTTATAGATGAATGTGTGGTGTAATGTGTTAGCTAACCATTTGTAAATAAAGTTCTGTGCATGTTTATGGACCAGTATGTACGCTTGTTCAGTCTCATGTCGATAAAACGGGTGTGCGGTGCAGCGTATGAACCGTATGAAGCGTATCGTGTTCAGAGTTCCGACTTACATAAAAAAATCCGGACTTACGAATGCCACGTGTACTGAGTTCCAACTTAAGTCAAAATTGGGTTACGAACAGTGCATAAGAACGTAACTCGCACGTAACTCGAGGACTCCCTGTATTATATTCCACCAGATCATAGAACTTCAATAGTTTCATTTTGGAAAACAATATATTAGATGGATGACAGTAATACACTCTTGTTATGATTCTTATAGCTCTTTTCTGTAAGATAATAATAGGCTTTGTTATAGTTCTGCATACTGTTCCCCAAACATCAACACAGTAATTCAAATGTGGTACAATTATTGCATTACACAGCAAATACAAGGCTTTATCGTTCAATAAGTCTTTCACTCTGTATAATACAGTCATGGATTTAGATATTTTTGTTTTAACAGAATTTATGTGCTGCTTCCAAGACAGTTTATCATCAATAATTATTCCCAAAAACTTCATTTCATTCACTACATATTTCAACACCATTAATTATGAAAGCAACAGCAGAAGATACCTGTTCATTACTAAAAATCATATAGTTTGTTTTATCTGTGTTCAATGATAGCTTATTTAAATCAAACCAAGTTTGTATCTTGACAAACTCCTTATTAATTAACTCTAACATTTTTTTTCCAAGTCATAACCCGAATAAAAAAAGTGGTGTCATCAGCAAAAAGGACACAATTGAGAATACCAGACACATCCATCAGATCATTGATATTTAAAATAAACAACTTCACTCCCAATACAGAGCCCTGTGGCACTCCACATGAAACATTACAGAGTCCAGATCTTAAATCATCTATTTGTACAAATTGTTTTCTGTCATGCAAATAGCTACGTATCCACTGCAAAGCAGGTCCTCCGATACCATATTTATCCAATTTTCCAAGTAGAATAGTATGGTCAATTGTATCAAATGCCTTTTTTAGATAAACAAACACACTAACACAATAGTTTTTGATCCACTGCTGCAGTTACCGTATTTTCCGTTGTATAGGTCGCACCGTTGTATAGGTTGCACTGTCCAATTATTGCCAAAAATTGGAAAAATCCATAAATAGATCGCACCGGTGTATAGGTCGCACCCACGTCACCGCCGACGTAACGCGTCATCGCTGAGTCAACCCGGCAATATGGACCGAGTGTTTAGCTCTGCTGCTAATGTCTGCCAGAAGCTAACAGAAGCTAAACACAAGATGAGTCCGTCTCTGAAAACACGAATAAAAAATCGAATCTCATCTCAAATGTTTCCTCCAGGCCATAGTTAAGTACATTAAAGCCTTATAATTATACTCTGTAAGCAGAAAAAAATATACACCGATTGGTTTCGAAGTATTTATAACGCAAACAGAAGCTAACAGAAGCTAACACTAGACGAGTCTGCCTCTCAGAACACAAATAAAAAATTGAATCTCATCTCAAATGATTCATCCAGGACATAGTTAAGTACATTAAAGCGTTATAATTACACTCTGTAACCAGAAAAAAATATACACAGATTGGTTTCAAAGTATTTATAACGCAAACAGAAGTAAACAGAAATAAAAAACGAAAGCTAACACGGGAGTCCGCCTCTCAGAACACGAATAAAAAATCAAATTTTAACTCAAATGATTAATCCAGGACATACCGGTAGTTAAGTACATTAAAACTCATATAATTACACTCTGTAAGCAGAAAAAATATACACTGATTGGTTTCGAAGCTATTTACAACAAACAGAAGCTAATGCTACTAAAGGATTGTTTTAAAAAAAAAACTCAAACATCTAATAAAGCTACTCACTTGTAAACGTCCATACTGTGATTCCATTCTGTAAGTTTCAGAAAAATCAGCTGAGTGGTTCTTGACTTATCTTGCAAACAAACAGCTAAGAAACAGAGGTATAAGAAGTTACCTCCAGACCAGAAGAACGACAGAGTCAGTCCGAGCAGAGGAGCTTTTTTTCGGACACATGAGCTGGAAACGGTCGGTATACTCCTCTGGAAGTGTCCCCTAGCTGCAGAAACTGGTACTGCACTGCGCCCCTAGTGGCCGAAAGTGGTACTGCACCATTTTCTGCCAAAGTGAAAAAGGGTCATTACTGAGGCAAAAATTAGTCTAAAAATATGGGAAAAAATTCCATAAATAGGTCGCACTGGTGTATAGGTCGCAGGCCTTGAAAAAAACCATAAAAAGGTGCGAACTATACACCGGAAAATACGGTACATTTTCCGTCAACTCCATAAGAGCTATGGAAGTTGATTTATTTGATCTGAACCCATATTGACTGTTACTTAAAATGTGATGTCTATCTAGAAAAAGGTCAAATCTAAATACAAATAATTTTTCTAAAATTTTTGAGAATTGTGGTAGCAATGAAATAGGTTTGTAGTTGTTATATAGACACCTGTCACCATTCTTAAAAAGAGGAACCACCTTAGCTATTTTCATTCTGTTCGGAAATATTCCAGACGAAAATGACAAATTACAAATATATGTGAATGGCTCGATAACATAACTTATGATTTCTTTTATAACCATCATGTCACAGTCTTCACAGTCTTTTGATCTTTTATCAGCAAATTTTTTGACTACCATCAGTATTTCTTCCTTGTCGGTTCCCTTTAGAAACATGCTATTTACACTACTATTAATAGAATGACCTGTATTTGTGTCCAATTTTGGTATTTTTGCAGCAAGGTTAGATCCGATTTTCACAAAAGAATTGTTAAATCAATTTGCGATTTCACTTTCATCGTGGATTTCCACATTGTTTTCAACAAAACATTTCTTACATCCTGGAGACACTCCGTTGTCCTCCTACACTTATGCCGGGTTCCCACCAAACGCGTCAAAACGCTCCCAACGCACCGTGTTTGCTGCTTGTCACCAGATGTCTGTTCACACCGAACGCGCGCAGTGGGCGCAGCGTCTGGCTCCTTTCCCGGTCTGGTTTGTTTTGTATTCTGTACACCGGGCAGATGAAATCAGCTGTACGTGAGCCTCGTTACTACTTGAGTGGGTTTTCTACGAGCCGAACTGCAGCTCCAAAAGTCTTTGTTGAGATTAAAACGTTTTTTTATGTTTGGGGTGATCGTACGCTCGAGCGGACAGCGGCAACTGTAAAAATGCCAAGTTTCTTACCGGAGGCTGGTTTCTTCATGGAGGCTCGTTGGGGTAAGTTTAAAAAGTCCAAAAAAAGTCCCGTCGTCGTTGCGTCATCACATAGCAGAGTCTCTCCCGATTGGTTGCTGCGACGCGTCGAGCAGCCAAAGTTCAAATATTTGAACTTTGGCTGCTCGACGCCTCGGCTGCTTTGGACGCTCGCGTGCGCAGAAAAGAACTGCTGCGCTGCTCGGACTGCTCGGACACGCTTCGCCGCGAGGCGCCGCTCCTCCACATAGACTTTACATGTAAAGTGGCAGCGCCGGCCGCCTGAAACGCGTTTGGTGGGAACCCGGCATTACATTACCAAAACCTCTCATTACTTGAGACATTTTATATATCCTTGCATACTATGAAAGTATTATGACTTTAGAAAGTGGCAGCTCAGCTAAAATGTATTTACAGGGGGTCTGGTCCAATGTGACTTGGTGGACAAGCCCCCCTAGTGGTCTGTATACTTTTTTGGGTTGTTTTTAACACATCTCATTTTCAGTTGTTTTGGTGTTTTTGGCATTTGCAGCATGTTTTTTTTTTTATTGTGTGTTTCTTCATTTATTTTCTGTGATTGAAGATTTATTTTCTGTTGCATTTGTTTTTTTGTTTAGGAGTTAGGATTATTCATGTGTTTGCAGCACATTTTAACTGTTTGCTGTGCCTTTAGCTGTGTGTAGCTTGTTTGCACCTGTCGTCCACCGTTGAGACGGGACTCCTCAGTGACTAACCATGAAAGATGTGCCTCTTCTGGTCTAAGTTGAACTAGGTTTTTACAGAAGCTCGCATATTAAAAATCAAAGCACCACCTAGAGGTCAAATATAAAAATGAAACGTTTGTTAATAAAGGTACAAAGAAAAAACATTACTGAAAGGAATGCGTTATTTTATATGAGATTAAAAAAGACAAAACAAAGGTTATTATTCAGTAAAACTGCTTTTCTCTGATGTGGATCCTCATGTGTTTGTTTAAAGCTGATTTATATCCAAACCTGTGTCCACAAAGATCACAAACAAATGCTTTCTGTCCTGTGTGAACTATCATGTGTGTGTTTAAATTTGACTTCTGTCCAAACCTTTGTCCACAAAGATCACAAGCAAATGCTTTCTGTCCTGTGTGAACTATCATGTGTGTGTTTAAAGTTGACTTCTGTCCAAACCTTTGTCCACAAAGATCACAAGCAAATGCTTTCTGTCCTGTGTGAACTATCATGTGTGTGTTTAAATTTGACTTCTGTCCAAACCTTTGTCCACAAAGATCACAAACAAATGCTTTCTGTCCTGTGTGAACTATCATGTGTGTGTTTAAATGTGACTTCTGTCCAAACCTTTGTCCACAAAGATCACAAACAAATGCTTTCTGTCCTGTGTGAACTATCATGTGTGTGTTTAAATGTGACTTCTGTCCAAACCTTTGTCCACAAAGATCACAAACAAATGCTTTCTGTCCTGTGTGAACTATCATGTGTTTTTTTAGATAATCCTTTCTGTTAAATCTTTTTCCACAGTCTTCACAACTATACCGTTTCTGTCCTGTGTGAACTGTCATGTGTCTGTTTAGATCACCCTTTCTGTTAAATCTTTTTCCACAGTCTTTACAACTAAATGAGGTCTGTCTTGACTGTCTTTTCTCGACTGAGCCTCCAGTTTTCTTCACTTCAACACATTCCTTGACAACCAAACAACTTGAAGACGTCACTGACTGACTTGTCTTGTGAAATTGTTTCCCATGCTCAGTGAAGCTGCAAGATTTGTTGACAGTGTTTACGCCTGACTCAGGAGCTCTGCTCTTCTTCCAGTCTTTGTCACCGTCTTCAGGTTCTGACCCAGAGTCTGATAAGTCTTTTAGCTGAGAGTCAGAGTCATTCACATCATCACCTTCATCATCCTCACTGACTTCAGTCTCTGAAGAGCTGCAATCATCTCCATAAGTATTTAGATCTGGGTTCCTGGTAGTCTCTGCTCCTCCACAGTCCTCTCCACCAGTTGATGCTTTCATCTGGTCAGCTGAACTGCTGGTTGGAAGATCTTCCTCTTTTACTTGGTGCTGATGAAGCTGTAAAAATAGATGTTTCTCTTCATCTTCCTCACTCTTCAAAGGAACAGCAGTGAATGCAAACCCGGGGTCATCAGTCTCTGTTTTCACACAAAACTGCTCTCCCTCTTGACTGGTCCACAGTTCCTCATCTTCCTCCTTTATGTTGAGGGTCTCTGGATCCTGTTGATCCACCCCAAGCATCTGTACTTCAGGAGCTTCTTTAATCAGAACCATCTGCTGAACATCTGCAGGGACCACAGAAAATGTGAACATCAGGCACAATTATAACTTTAAATTCACACATACAGCGATGCTTGAAAGTTTGTGAAGCCTTTAAAACTTTATAAATTTCTGCATAAAAATGAGCTAAAACATCATCAGATTTTCACACAAGTCCTAAAAGTAGATAAAGAGAACCCAGTTAAACAAATGAGACAAAATATTATACTTGGTCATTTATCGAGGAAAATGATCCAATATTACATGATTTTTCCTGAGATTTGTCAAGCTGTTTTATCAGTAATGCACAAAAATAAATTAAACATTGATGAGAGCATGTAGTGTTCACATGAACTAAGTTTGAATTTATATCCATCCATAGCCATTGTGAGACAAACTGCCTCAATTGTACTCGTCAATGTCTGAAAGTAAACTAACAACTTGTAATTGTTACCAATAAAAACAACTGATTTTGCTTATTTATAATAAATTATAGTGTAAACTTTTGGTGGTGAATGATGCATATTTAGAGGTTTGTTTTATAATACAGTAATATATATTTACAACGGTCACAAAAAAAAACTTTACAGAATTGAGCAATGCTTTAAAAGACCTGTCTCAAATACAGTACTGTATATGTAAACTTTGAAATTATTTTGGAGGAGACCATTATACAAATGGCTTGATAGATGTCAATCAAATATGCAAAATCATCATTACAACTCCATTTTGTTTGAATTTTGTAATGAGTTCAAGTTGAATGATACACGGCACACTTTACATCCAGAGGCACAATTTTTTAACTGGTTTAAAAACAGATGGAACAATAAAATCTAGACTAAACTTTTGGCTTGTATTAGATATTACACATGGCCTAGAAGTTAAAGTGCATGTTTCATGTTAGTTTTTTGGGCAGAAAAATAATATTTAGAGGTAATACAGTAATTTTGATGATCATCCCTGCTTTCCAAATTAATAGCAAGAGCCTTACAGTCACAAATCGGGAGGAAAACGCTGAGCCTAAAAAAATGTGCGGTTTTGGAGCCACGAGGAGGCGAAGTAGTCGGAAGTTGTTGTATTGAATTGTATTGAAGCGAAAGAGGTCCAATAATGTAAAAAAGCCAAGTCTGGTCCTCTGGACATTCAAAAAATAAAACAAAACAAAGCATCCATCCATCCATCCATCCATTGTCTTTACCCGTTTCTTCCATTTTTTGGGTCACGGGGGTCGCCGGTGCCCATATCCAGCAATCACAGTGCGAGGGGCGGGGTACACCCTGGACGGGTCGCAAGTCCATCACAGGGCCACACATAGAGACAAACGAGACAAACAACCATTCACTCTCTCACTCACACCTAGGGACAATTTAGAGTTACCAATCAGCCTAACATGCATGTTTTTGGTCTGTGGGAGGAAACCGGAGTACCCGGAGGAAACCCACGCATGCACGGGGAGAACATGCAAACTCCACCCAGAAAGGCCCCCGGACCGGGATTTGAACCGGCAACCTTCTCGCTGAGAGGCAGCAGCTCTACCAGTTGTGCCACCATGCTGCCAAAACAAAGCAGCAAAAAAAAAAAAAAAAATGTAGAAACGTTTCGTCTTTCGTCCGAAAGACTTCCTCAGTCTGAGAAGCTGTATTCAGCTCAGTCTTATAAATAGCACCCTCTCACAGTGGATCAACCAGTTGGCTGATGACAGCCTGAAAGACGCACTTTAACTCTACTAACTCTGCTGCACCACTTACTGATCACTGTACTGTATGAATAAGCTCACTTTAACTCCTACAAATGCACAAAGGCACGCCAAAGAATTTGGGAAATTCAGTTTGAATCTCCTTAATCATGACCACTTTTGTCAGGACATAAAAAGAACAATCGTTGATTTAAACAAAGACTCATCACTATCAAATTATAGAGTGAAGTGGGATCACTTAAAATATAACTCTCAAATTTAAATTAAATTTGTCAAATTTCAAGTCAACTCAGCAAACAAAGAGAAGCTGACATTGTAAGAGAAATTCATGACATTCATTTACTAAACGAAGATGACAAATGACGATCCTCCTACACTCCTAACTAGACAATATTTACATCAACAAAGCCAAAGAAGTCTACATCCTGTCAAAAGCAAAATGGACAGAAGGGGGGTAAAGATGTTCAGCATATTTCTGTAGACTAGACAAAAAGAGACGGTAACAAATAGGGGTGTAACGGTACGCTAAAATCTCATTTAGGTTCAGTACAGTTTCAAGGAGGGCTTGGTTCGATAAATTTTCAGTACAAAAAGAAGCCAAAATGAAGACTTACAAAATGTTTATTTTAAAAATATGTCAAGTAAACAATACGTTTGTGTACAAATAAATAAAAGCAACCCATTTGGATGACATTTTAAATAAACAGCACTCTTTACAATAAATAAACTATACTAACAATAATAAAAATCTTAATAAATACATTAACAGTCAGAACCAGAACAATAAGCAGCAACTGACTGTTTACAATCTAACTACCGTATTTTCCGGAGTATAGGTCGCACCTTTTTATACTTTTTTCAAGGCCTGCGGCCTATACTCAGGTGCGATCTATATATGGCTTGTTATCAATTTCGGTCGCTAGGGGCGCATGGTAGTACCATTTTCGGCCGCTAGGGGGGCGCATGGTAGTACCATTTTCGGCCGCTATGGGTGCTAAAGAGACCTGTAGTCCGTTTACCGGTACAGTACCTGCAGACGTGCCTGGAGGCGTTACCTGTTTGTGTATTGAGCATAAAACCCCATCACCCAACCGACATCTCTGAGAGTGAGTGAGGAGATACAGCGAGAACAACAAAACAACTACAGAGAACCAGAAGACAACAGCAGCCATGCCTCCTAAAAGAAAGTCCTACACGGCAGAATTTAAGTTGGAGGTGGTCAAATTCGCCGTGGTGCACGGGAACCGTGCCGCTGACTGCCAGTACGGGGTCAGTGAGAAGGTGATCCGGGGCTGGAGGAAGTCGGAGGGAGTGATCCAAGCCATGAAGCGGTCCAAGTGGGGCGGCCGTGGTGTAGTGGTAATGGCAGTCGTCTCCCGATCGGAAAGTTGGCGGTTCGACTCCCGGGACCCGCACCATGTGTCGTTGTGTCCTTGGGCAAGACACTTAACCCTGAGTTGCTCCCGGTAGGACTGGAAAGCACCTTGCATGGTAGTCTGCCGCCACCGGTTTATGAATGTGTGTAGCATTCAATATATGTGTAGCACTTTGAGATTTTCAGTAATGAAAAGTGCGTTATAAATTGAATTAATTATTATTAATTATTATTATTATTATTAAGTGGGCCAACAGGGGCATGAAAGCCAGGTGGCCAGAACTGGAGGACAAAGTCAAGTCCTGGGTCCTGTCCGAGCGCGCATGTGGAAGAGGGGTCTCCACGGTGCAGCTTCGCCTCCACGCCATCCCTGTTGCTAAGGACATCGGGGTCTCGGAGTTCGCTGGTGGTCCGAGCTGGTGTTTCAGGTTCATGAAACGCCACGACCTGTCCATCAGGGCCCAGAACACCATGTCCCAGAAGCTCCCGGCCAACTACCAGGAGAAACTGGACAACTTTCGAGCCTTCGTGAGTCGGCAGGTAAGCTAACATGGTTTTATTTTTGTGTGTTAAACGTACCTGTATCTTGCTAAATTTTAATATATTAATTTAATATAAAATCGCGCGCTCACAGTGAGTTTGTGGTCAGTCAGTGCGCGCGCGTTTCTTGTTTAATGTACCCTACGAAAAATGTCTGCCTTCGTGTATCGCCTGGTACCGGTACCGCTAGCTAAGCTACCATGGTTTTTTTGTGTGTTAAACGCACCTGTATCTTGCTAAATTTTAATAGATTAATTTAATATAAAATTGCGCGCTCACAGCGGGTTTGTGGTCAGTGCGTGCGCGTTTCTTTGTTTAATGTACCGTACGAAAATGTCTGCCTTCGTGTATTGCCTGGTACCGGTAGCGCTAAGCTAACATGTTTTTGTGTGTGTGTGTTAAACGTACCTGTATCTTGCTAAATTTTTATAATTAATTTACCATAATATAAAATCACGCGCTCACAGCGAGTTTGTGGTCAGTGGGTGCGCGCTCGATTCTTTGTTTACATTTTTTTTGTGTGTTTAACGCACCAGTATCTTGCTAAATTTTAATAATTAATTTAATATAAAATCACGCGCTTACAGCAAGTTTGTGGTCAGTGGGTGCACGCTCGATTCTTTGTTTACTTTTGTTTGGTGTGTGTTTAACATACCGGTATCTTGCTAAATTTGAATAATTAATTTAATATAAAATCACGCGCTCACAGCGAGTTTGTGGTCAGTGGGTGCACGCTCGATTCTTTGTTTACATTTTTTTGTGTGTGTTTAACGCACCAGTATCTTGCTAAATTTTAATATATTAATTTAATAATAATAATAATAATAATAATAATAATAATAATAATAATAATAATAATAATAATAATAATAATAATAATGAATTTTATTTATAATGCACTTTTCCATCCATCCATCCATCTTCTTCCGCTTATCCGGGGTCGGGTCGCGGGGGTAGCAGCCTAAGTAGGGAGGCCCAGACTTCCCTCTCCCCAGCCACTTGGAGCAGCTCCTCCGGGGGAATCCCAAGGCGTTCCCAGGCCAGCCGAGAAACATAGTCCCTCCAGCGTGTCCTGGGTCTTCCTCTGGGTCTCCTCCCGGTGGGACATGCCCGGAACACCTCACCAGGGAGGCGTCCAGGAGGCATCCTAACCAGATGCCCGAGCCACCTCAACTGGCTCCTCTCGATGTGGAGAAGCAGCGGCTCTACTCCGAGTCCCTCCCGGATGACTGAGCTTCTCACCCTATCTCTAAGGGAGAGTCCAGCCACCCTGCGGAGAAAACTCATTTCAGCCGCTTGTATCCGAGATCTTGTTCTTTCGGTCATAACCCAAAGCTCATGACCATAGATGAGGGTGGGAACGTAGATCGATCGGTAAATTGAGAGCTTTGCCTTTTGACTCAGCTCTCTCTTCACCACGACAGACCGGTACAGCGCCCGCTTCACTGCGGACGCTGCACCTATCCGCCTATCGATCTCACGCTCCAGTTTTCCCTCATTCGTGAACAAGACCCCGAGATACTTAAACTCCTCCACTTGGGGAAGGACCTCCTCCCCGACCCGGAGAAGGCATGCTACCCTTTTCCGGCTCAAGACCATGGCCTCGGATTTGGAGGAACTGATCCTCATCCCGGCCGCATCACATTCAGCTGCAAACCGCTCCAGCGAAAGCTGTAGATCACGAACTGATGAAGCCAATAGGACCACATCATCTGCAAAAAACAGAGAAGCGATTCTAAGGCCACCAAAACGGATCCTCTCAACACCTTGGCTGCGCCTAGAAATTCTGTCCATAAAAGTTATGAACAGAATCGGTGACAAAGGGCAACCTTGGCGGAGTCCAACTCTCACAGGAAACGAGCCTGACTTACTGCCAGCGATGCGGACCAAGCTCTGACACCGGTCGTACAGGGACCTAACAGCCCGTATCAAAGGGCCTGGTACCCCATACTCCCGGAGTACCCCCCACAGAACCCCCCGAGGGACGCGGTCGAATGCCTTTTCCAAGTCCACAAAGCACATGTAAACTGGTTGGGCAAACTCCCACGCACCCTCCAGGACCCTGCTGAGGGTGTAGAGCTGGTCTAGTGTTCCACGACCAGGACGAAAACCACACTGCTCCTCCTGAATCCGAGGTTCGACTATCCGACGGACCCTCCTCTCCAGAACCCCTGAATAGACCTTACCAGGGAGGCTTAAGAGTGTGATCCCCCTATAGTTGGAACACACCCTACGGTCCCCCTTTTTGAATAGGGGAACCACCACCCCAGTCTGCCAATCCAAGGGAACTGCCCCCGATGTCCACGCGATATTGCAGAGTCGCGTAAGCCAACACAACCCCACAACATCCAGAGCCCTAAGGAACTCAGGACGAATCTCATCCACCCCCGGAGCCCTGCCACCGCGGAGCTTTTTAACCACCTCGGCGACCTCAGCACCAGAGATTGGAGAGCCCGACCCAAAGTCCCCAGGCTCCGCTTCCTCAGTGGAAGACGTGCCAGTAGGATTGAGGAGGTCTTCGAAGTATTCCGCCCACCGACTCACAACATCCCGAGTTGAGGTCAACAGCACGCCATCCCCACCATAAATGGTGTTGGTCGCGTACCGCTTTCCCCCCCTGAGACGCCGGATGGTGGACCAGAATCGCCTCGAAGCCGTACGGAAGTCATTCTCCATGGCCTCTCCGAACTCCTCCCACGCCCGAGTTTTTGCCTCAGCAACCACCCGAGCCGCATGCCGCTTGGACTGCCGGTACCTATCTGCTGCTTCCGGGGTCCCACAGGCCAAAAAGGCCCAATAGGACTCCTTCTTCAGCCTGACAGCATCCCTCACCGCCGGTGTCCACCACCGGGTTCGAGGGTTGCCACCACGACAGGCACCAACAACCTTGCGGCCACAACTCCGATAAGCCGCCTCGACAATAGAGGCGCGGAACATGGCCCACTCGGACTCCATGTCCCCCGCCTCCCTCGGAACGTGTTCAAAGCTCTCCCGGAGGTGGGAGTTAAAGCTCCGCCTAACGGGAGACTCTGCCAGACGTTCCCAGCAGACCCTCACAATACGTTTGGGTCTGCCAGGTCTGACCGGCATCCTCCCCCACCATCGGAGCCAACTCACCACCAGGTAGTGGTCAGTTGACAGCTCCGCCCCTCTCTTCACCCGAGTGTCCAGGACATGCGGCCGCAGATCAGATGAGACGACAACAAAGTCGATCATCGAACTGCGACCTAGGGTGTCCTGGTGCCAAGAGCACATTTTAACCATTTTATAAAATAGAATGTAACACTGATCCTTAATTTGCATACATTTGTCCATGTCATGCTGAGAGTCGAGGAACCTAACTATTTTATTATATGTAATTCCTGGACAGCAGAGCATTGACTTCGTTCCCTTTTTGTGCAACATTCTGCATGCAGGTCGCTTTGACTAAGCTCATGGTGCTTAAATCTTGTGGTAACATTCTTCCAGTTTGTAAACCCCTTAATCAAAAATGCCGCATCTGCTTTTTTAGACAAAGTACTTTTTTTCAATTGTGTATGTTTTAACACAATAAAAGCAAAGAATGCCCTTTGCTTTATCATTGTAGTGAAGCCATGGATGCTGATTATACCACCTGTCCTGAAAATGCAACGTTCTATTTGAAAGTTTTTGAGTTCCAATGACTTTGGAATTTGGCTGATTTGGTTTCATGAATGTATAAAAAAAATAATCTTCAGCTTTTGCTTCAAGACTGCAGACTCTCCCTTCCTCCTGGCTTTCATCCACAGATTATTCGATGTTCTCTACTGATGAATGAATTTCCTTGAGAACATGTAATTTTTATTAATTTCCACTATTTTCTGACAAAATACCAGCTGGTTTTAGTTTAATGTATTTCACCTGTGAGCCTGACTTTGCATCTGTCTCTGAATTGGCTGGCATAAGCATTCCTGTGCCCTGTGAAAATAAGTTATGAAGCTTCTTAAAGGAGACCACAGATAGCTTTTTAAAAATTTTATGGTATCTCTTTGGGTTTACCAGACAGTGTTCATTCAATTTAATACACAAAATAATTCTTAGATAATAAAATATCCCCTTTCTAATTCTGCCAAATTTCACTTCCATTCTAAACGACCGGTTTATGAATAATGAGGTCTGAAAGCCACGCCCTACAAAGACCTGTTTACATTTACTACGCCCTCTATAACAGCCAGTATCTCTATTCTGTTGTTGTTTTAAAATTAGCTCTTTTTTATTACTCATTTGACTTACTGTTAGTGCTAGTAGCTTAAGATAACTTACCAAAAGCCCTCTGCACGCGCCGCCATTAGCTGCTCCTTTTAGCATTAGCCCACCTCCGAGGCTAATGATAGCTTTTTCTCCTCCGAGCGGGCGGTGCTTAGCTCCGCTCGTTGCATGCGGCGCTTTTGGGAGCGATCGCTGCTTCAGTCCACACACACAAAGTTCACACGAGTGTCTCCAGTTAATTTATCCGCCTCTGACCGGAGCTCAAAAGCCAGTAGCTCCCAGCAACTCGCGCACGCAGATGGTGTCTTCGCCGGCGGTGTGAGAAACAAAAGGCTTAAAAAAAAAAAAAGATGCCGCGACCGGGACGTGAACCTGGGACCTTCCGATGACGAGTCCATTACTTTACCTCTAGGCCAACCGGGAAGTTATGCATGAAGCAGTCTTTCATCGTATAAGAAACAAATACAACCACCTACATTTAGAACCCTGAAGTTTTTATTAGATTTTGATGAAGTGAAAAGTATTCTTAAACTAAATAAGTTGCTAATCTGAAAAATATATCAATCACTGGTGCTTGTACGTTACAGACTGTCACCCGCGAGAGTTTGTGTGTGCACATTTTCAACGAGACAGAGTTCAAACAAGGTAATAAGACATTCTGGTTTTACTCAAGATGTGCTGCGTGGCTGGAGCGGGGCAAGCCCCTAGCCCCCCCGGGGCTAAATAAATGAATAAATAAATAAACGACCGCCAGATCAGCTCCTAAACTGCTCGGTCGGCAACCGTGACATCTTTTATACTGAGTGGGTGGAGCATCACCAGGGGTTGCTAGGTGAGGGGCTGGACTCAGGTTTGAGGTGATTGGCTGCGGGTTGTGACGTCAATAACCGCAGGAAGTGTGAAACCAAGTGTATTTATCAAAAATAAATAAATCTACTTAGTGTAAATAAACCACTGGGTGCATTTTTTTGGCACAAGGACTGTTTTTTTATGAAGTAAATACCCAAAGTTGAGTAAAAAAACCATTAAAAAGTGAATTTTGAATATGTGGTCCCCTTTAAGTTCAGTAACGGTGGACAGATAAAACTATATTTAAATCTGTTTGTTCTTGTCTTGATTGATCTATACCTTTTCCCTGATGGTAATGGTTCTCATATTATATAATAAATAATAATATAAATAAATCATCCACAAATAATTTTGTAACAACAGCAAGTATGACGTCATTAACAGCTTTTATTTTGAAAACTCACAAAGGTTACCATAATTCATAGTGTTTGTGTGCACAACAAAACCATCATTTTGGAAGTGGAGACTGGCTTGACGGCATTTTTTACTGCCTGACGTTCTCAGAGTTGGGGCAGGAGCTACATGTCAGACCACCACCAACCACATGTTTTTTTTCTGTTTCAGATGAAGTTCATGTTAATAAATGTTGTGAAGCTGAGAAGAGTTCCTGGGTGAGCGATTCATCAGTTCACTGGTATCAAACCAAACATCAGGGTTACACAGGTATGTATTTATTTACTGCAGTCTAAAGTGAAGTGTGGAGCTAAGCTGTGTTAGGAACTGTTTGGATCCTGCAGTCAAGCTGTCCACGATTCAGATTTTTTAAAATCTTGCTCTTCTTCACAGCTTGTTACAGCATCACGATGCGTTCAGTTTCAACTAGAAAATGCACTCTGCTACACCAACATATCCAGGAATTCAGAAATAGAAAATGTCTGGTATATTAGTGCATTTCTTGACATATCATCAGAACAGTCACTTCAATACTGTCCACTTATTAAAATGCTCTAAAAACAAACAAAAACTCATGATGTCATCAAGACGTTTCATAAAAAATATTTTACGTGGTTTTACTGTGATATATACATATACAGCCAACCCCCGACCTACGACTCCACCGACCTACGGCCGCCCGGACCTACGAACGTATCATATTTAATAATTTAATATAAAATATTTAAAAAAAAAAGTTTTTTTTTTGGGTGTTTAAATGTTATTAATTTCATGTGTACAGCACTTTGTTGCAGCTGTGGTTGTTTTAAAGGCTTTATAAATAATATTTTTCAATAAAAATAGTCTTTTTTTTTATGATTGCGCAACTTCCGGTCCGACAGGAAATGCCTGGCAGCCATTTTAGGACTCCCGCGGTCCTCCCGGCAGCCCCATGTGAGGACTGTGTGTGTTCCAGGATTGCCTCATATGGATAAATTACTATCTGGAATCGCTCTGTGAGCTCTGTGGACGTCTCAGGCTGGAGCAGCAGCTGCAGATTGATCGCCGATCGCGCCGCACCACCGCTCCAACACCAGCTCATGGCCTGGCTAGCAGAAGCTGACACAGGCCTCGAGCAGCTGCCGTGGTTCGCTTGCCGGCCGCCGCGCTGCTCGGCCCGACAACATCAACGCATGGCAACCTAAGATGTCGGCTTTGACCATCTCAAAGTAAGAAATTATCAAGTCAAAAGTCAAAGTCAAAGTCAACTTTATTGTCAGATCTGCAATATGTACAGTGCAGGACATACACAGGACCGAAATTGCGTTTCTCTCAGTCCCTCGGTGCAACAGTAGACATCTAAACATTGAAACACTGAAACATATAATAATAGACATAAGCATAAAATAGTAAACCTAACACTGTCCTGAGTTTTTTGCATAGTGGTATAAGAGTATGAAAATTTACACCAACTCTAAAACTAAAACATTAAACATTTAATGAACATAATA